>PVJX010029838.1:10870-22669 GCA_004027295.1 Dolichotis patagonum | reverse complement strand
AAAGGTCACTGTCATAATGAACAGAGCCCAGAACATCATTATGCCACATATCTCAAACCACCCATACTGACTGAAGTCAGCACTTTATCACAGGTACGTTGTAACATATGGACGTGACTAATAACTATAATGGGATAAGAAAGACTGTGGGGCCAGGAATATAGCTCAGTGGCTCAGTGCCTACCTGGCAAGTATGAGGCCCTGAGTTCGATTCCTGAAACCGAAACAAAAATAGAAAAGAGACTGTAGAATGAAATCTTCTATGAAGTTACTTATAAATTAGTTGTAAAGATCATATAGAGAGCCACCAAGTGAGAGATCTAAGGAATATCTTTGCATGATTAAATCATTTTGCATAAGCATCAGGAAACTATTTTTGTGTTAAGATGATGTTTGCAATGCTTTTCCAGTCAAAAGGTAGAGGGGATTGCTAAAAGTCATCTAGTGGCAAAATTTAAGTAGTTTCTAATGATTTATGTGCTAGCTTGTTTTTTTTTTAAAGTGTTCTTGTTCTTCATTATGCCTCAAATAAAGTAAAATATAACTTCTTCACTTTTTAGTGATTTATAGATTGTACCCCACTGTGCCCTCACCGGGCATGTACAAAGGGAAGACTGGAACCATTAATAATGTAAAGGATGCCCACATCTGGTTGATCCTCCCAGGTGAATCAAGCTAAAGCCTGATTTAACAGATGGATACTATACTGTTTCCTGATGGTAAAACCACCAGATGTTTAGAGATTCCAGAAGTACAAAGGCAGAAGGAAATGTGTTAATGATGAGGCTTCTGGCATACCTTTGAATTATCTTACTTTTTAACACTCCATTTTCTTACACATTGGGTATAGGTGCATAAATTTTGTCATCATTTGAATTTTAATTAAAAAAGAGTTTTGCTGTAGAATACTTTATTTCAAAAGTAAGAAACAAAGGCTTTGGATTCATCTCAGTGATAGAGCACTTGCTTCACATATGTGAGGCCCTGGGTTTGATCCTCAACACAACATAAAGAAAGAAAACAAACAAGTGCTTTTTTTTTCTGCTATCTCCACACTGCCAACAATTATTCAAAGTGTGAAAATTTTTATTTTTTTTTTATTTTTTGTTTTAGTACCCAAGACCTTTTTCATTTTTTATTTTGCAACAAGGTCTTACTAAGTTGCTAAATTGTCCAGGCTCAGCTCATGCTTATGATCCTCCTGCCTCAGCCTTCCAGAGGGCTCAAAAACAACCACACCCATATCCCACTTCTCACAGAGTTTTATCTGTAGATTGCTCTTGTGGTGTAATTTGTCTGGTCCTGCTGACCTCTGTCTCCCTACTTGTAGCACTCTGACCCTAAGGAAAAGTTGGGCCCAGTCTCATTCCGAGAAGGGAAAGATATGAAGGCCACAGGGCTGGGGAATCTGCTTTAGGACTATGGCCTTCAACTTTCCCAGAGTGAAAAATCTTTATCTCACAAGTGTCTCTCTTTGAGATGTTAAGCAAGTTTGGCCTCAATCCATTTGTATACAAAGACAAGATACAATTAAAAACAACACACACCCCCACTCCCACAAAAGTGACTTTCTCTAAAAAATCTCCTTTCATACTTTTAACAGGGTGAAATTGCCCTAGCACAACTGATGGAAGGCAGAGATACACCCCCAAAAGCAAAAGGCTCAACTTCCCTTCTCCATATTCTTTCTCATACTGCCTCATACTGGGTGACTGTTTAATTAGTGGGCAAACAGTGATTCCCAGATATTATGGAGTCTTTCGTGTTCACAAGACTATAGTTCCTAATGTTTTTCCCACCAGTATATACAACCATTTCCTACTTTTAAATAGTAGGCTAATCTGAATATTAACTACCTGCCAATTTCAACACACCTCTTCTATAAACATTTCCTTCCTGGGCAGGGAGGAAGTCCAAACGATGTGGTCCTGTGTAGTTCTTTAACTTTCATTTTTATGATTGGTACAGAGCATCTGATTATTTCCAGGTGTTTCAGTTTTTCTCATGGCCTTCTTGTTATTTTCCCTCCTTTGAGCTCCTTTGGCAATGAATGTGACCATGAAGTCCAAAGCTATAAAGGATGTGTTCACCACTTCCCTCTTATGTCTGTCTCTTTATTTAACCACAAGTTCACTGTCTTTATCCATGTTAATTCCCTGAGGTATTCACACAGCATTTGTGTTGACTGCCTTAATTTTGATCTTCTCTAATCATTCCCTGCCAGATGGTAGTTAAAGTTTAATGGCCCCTGTAAAAATAGTTCCCTTTCTTCTTTCATCAGTCATGTGTGTTTACTTAGCTAACTGCGGGATGTTCAGAATGAACACAAAGTGGCCACCAACAAAATGAATTCAACAAACACGTTGACTTAATACTTTTCATGGTAGTTAAAGATGTTGTCTGCCGTTATCCACCCAACCATTACCTTTTATTATCTCTTCTTTTCTGTTTTGTTAGTTTTCTTTCCTTTTTATCTCCCTTGTCAGGTTGTCTGAGGCCTCGCAGTCCTCAGTATGCAACAATTAGGTTATGTGGACATGGTCATCTTCAATAGCATTGAAGTACTGCGTAGATGACATTTGACATAGTCACAGAGCCTTCCCCACCACACCCTTGAGATGCAGGAAAGCATCTTGCTTTATGATTTAGATAAAGAAGCAAAGATAATTCAGGAGGCCACACAGGAGGCTGGGATAGAAACTTGGCACACTGAAGGAACAAAATAAAGAAACACACACATATAACAAAGTCATCTCTAAATAAATATTATGCCCTTTGTGTCTTCAGAGCATTCTACTATCATTCCTGAGCTGGCTAGTTCATAAATAGCAATTAACTAAGGATAGTATATGCCTTTCTACAGATGAGGTAGCACAGATGAGTCACATTACCTGAAATCTTACCAGACCACACACATGTCTCTAGAAGTACCCTGTCACTTAGATTTACATTCAACTTATTAAAATATGTAGGGGCTATTTAAAAGAAAATAAAACTAACCAAACAAAAAGTTACCAGATTTTTTTTCCAACTGGCATTCTGAGTGACTTTATACTCACATACCACTTAAAATCTATAAAATATAGGCTTCCTGGTCAGGGATCAGCAAGCAACAACCTGAAGCCCAGATTCACCTCCTTGTCTGTTTTGTAAATAAAGTTTTATTAGAGCAGAGTCATGCTCACTCTTTTGCATTTTGTTTATGGCTGCTTTCACATGGCGATAGTAATGTGAAATAATTGTTGAATAGCTTCAGCAGAGACTCTGCGACCTAAAAAGCCTAGAAAAATTTTACTCCTTGACTCTTCATGGCAGAAGTTTGCCAACTCCTGTTCTAATCCTTTGAATTATGGCACTGTATGCTATTTTTACTTAAATAACTTTTTTTTATAATTCCAGAATGCTCATTAGGCATTGTTGCTGAGCTTTGCTTCAAATTATGTTGATAAGGAGTAACCTATCAAATATGAAAGGATTTCAAAATCATCTACAAAAACGTCTGTCTCAATCATAATAACCACCTTGAACAGTTAAAAAACTACAAATATTCAACTTCTTGATAAATTGAGAAGCAACTTATGGCTACCATTCCTCCTATAACTATCTACAATATGGAAAGCATAACCCTTAGTCACACATAAAAAACCAGATTGTAGTGGTACACACCTGTAATTCCAGCACTTCTAGAAGGCTGAGACAGGAGGGTGGCAAGTTCAAACCCAGCCTGGGCAATTTAATGACTTTATGAGATCCTCTCTCTCAAAAAAAAAAAAAATGTTTTAAAAAGCTCAGTGTGCAACCCTGGGTTCAGTCCCCAGTACAGAAAAAAGTCATCATTGAAAAATACTAACATTTGACTAGTTTTGTAATTTGGGGTAAGAACCATGGTCTACCTGGGTGCCCATTTTTTAATCTATGTATGAATCGACCCTATGTATTAAATAATCTCTAAAATTCCCTCTAGCAGTAGTGTTCTAGTGTCCATATTCTAGTCAGAAAAGTATAAGGGATCATACACCTCCTACCAAAACAAGTTTCTAGGCATTCATGAGTACACATGAGTCGCAGACTCAAACAGCTTCTGCAGAATATTTGACTAGTAGGCAGTTTTGAACTAAACCTCAGGGTAGTAAAGGAGAGATCATATTCTGGAATGAAGAGTATCAAGTAGTCTCCTGACAAATATCATAGCTACCACTATAAAAATGGGAAATTCGTGCTTTTGGGAACATTAAACAGTGTATCTGGGCACAGGGAAAATAAGGCATCACTTTTCCACCAAAGTTTTGAAGAGACAAATCATCAGTTAAGAAGTATAACTGATAACCAGGTATGGTGGTGTCTTCCTGTAATCCTAGCACTCTGGAGACTAAGATAGAAAAATTGAGAGTTTGAGACCAGCCTGGGATATATAGCATGATTCTGTAGGAAGAAAGGAATAGAGGGAGGGAGGGATAAAGGGAGAGAGAGAGGGAGAAAGGGAGGGAGGGAGTTCATTTCAAAAAGACCATTTTATAGTAAAAACAAATACATCCATGTTGTGGAGTAGAATGTGAAAAATCAACATTAATTTTTAAAAGTAAAATACAACCACTCAAGAAACTTGTTCATGAGCAAAGAGCTTTGGTGTTTATACCCAGGATCCCTCTCTCACCTTGTATCCACAGACATAAGGCTGCTCATTGTTCTTGGTCACTAGCAAACTTCAAGGGAAAAGTTGGAGAGGCATTGCCTATTTCCTAGGGGAAATAATTTATAAACTTCTAGAGTGAAAAAATATTACCTCTACCCTTGAGTCAATGCCCCAGAATTTATAGTTAGACATTCCTTTTTCTCAAAACTTTTAACTACCTCTAAGAAGTTTATTCTTCCAATATGTGTGTAAGTGAACAATCACAGTGGTCCAGATTTATGAATTCCCAGTTGTGCATGTATCTTGTCCTCGTGTTCAACAAATTACTATGAGCAAAATTCAAACAGCATATATCCACAAAATTATCTTTAAGCTGCTTTCTAAGCAAAAGAGGCAATAGCAAGAGGTGAGAAATGGGGTGGTAAGTAAACCAGAATATTTTGTCACTAACTCCTTGGCATACTTAGTCAAGTATGACTTTGGGTCATGTTTTTTTTCAACTGTGAATAAGAGAATGAGACTAGAGGCAGGCTCATATATGCCAAATGTCTGATTCTATATAAATTGTAGGTGCTATAAAGTGTTACTTCTATTCCTTCTATCCGCTATATCCAGGAGTTATAAAATCTTATCATAGCCTGGCATGGCAGCCCATGCCTATAATCCCTGCACTCAGGAGGCTGAAGCAGGAGGATCACAAGTTCAAGGCCAATCTGAACTATACAATCAGTTCAAGGTCAGCCTAAAACACACAGCAAGACCCCATCTCAAAAAAAAAAAAAATCTTATCATACGTTTGATACCATCTAAGAAGGAATAAAAATAGTTATTATTCATAGTTCCTACTAATCTCTTATTTTAGTAAAGAGAATAATAAACACAGAGAACAATGCAGGTATGAGAAAGCTACTTTTGACCACTGCAAGTAAAACAAAAGGGGAGAGGGAGATAATATCCTATTCAAAGGGTCTACCACAATGAGACAGCAATAAGGAAGCTGCAGATACAAGGTCACTGACTTCTCTTTCAGGTTAAGAGCTGTGGATGGCTGGACAGGCCCTGGCCCACAGAACCACTCAGAAATTGAGGTTCGCAGTGGATTTTCCTGTTCTACATGTGGCTTCCAAGGTTGCTTTGGTTTTTGCCATGCTAGCCTTAAAGAGGACAGAAGCCAGGGGCAAGAATTTGTGAAAGGAAAATTATATCGCTTCTACCTATTTTGCATTGGTAAGAGATTAGCCACACATCCACACCATCAATAAAATAAGCTATTTTATGTACTAGTGCCCATTACAGGCACTAGGAAATAAAATATTTTACTCCAAACCAGTCTCCATTATTGTGGAAGAGGGAAGGAATGGGTATGGGGGGGGACAAGCAACTCCTACGATCACTGAGATGAAAGGAAGCTAAAGAAACAGGTTAGTCTGCTAATCAAATATATATATATTTCAAATAAAGTGAGATATACATTTAATTCTAATTATAGTAAAACCAATTAGCATTTGTTCACTTCATCTTTACCAAATCTTAGAATGTATACAGTTGAAGACCTCCAGTTCTCTCTCCTATCCTCACCAGGGAAATTCTTTCCTGAATTTAATGTGAAATCTTCATTTTTTTGCTGCTTAAAATTTGACACTTTTTAATCAATAAACAATATAAAGAATGACCATATGTTTTCTTCAACTTTATATAAGGTGATATTGCACCACATAATAATAGGCTTTTCCTTTTCCCCAACCAAAATTTTTCCTCTATAAGGCAAACTGTGTGTCCTCTCCAGTTGTATCCTGTAGACATAGTATGTTGTTATTATAAAATCAATTTCATTTACATTACTTTATAAAATTTTTTGTGAATATGGCTTTTTCTGATTTTCTCTTATAAATACTGCTACAGTGAACATTTTATGCACACGGGCAAGAAGTTTACTAAAGTTCTGTTGTTCAGTAAAGTATCCAGAGGCTGTATGTGGCTACTTAAATTTTTTAAAAACTCAATTTATTAGCTCAATTGATTTAATTAAAAATTTAACTCCTCAATTACACTGGTCACATTTCAAGTGTAAGTCACATGTCGTTAGTGACTAGAACACTGGAAGGTATGTCCATCCTCATAGAAATTTCTACTGGACAATGGTGCCCTAAGGTGTAAGCATAGAAGTAGAACTTTGTATGTATATCTTCATCTTTAATAAGCATTCCAAATTGCTTTCCACACTAGCAGGTTTCTTAGTTATAAGCAACAGAAAACCATTATGAATTGTTTAAATAATAAATTAATGTCTAGAGGATGTTGGATAATGTTATGGTTTAGATCTCAGTTGTCTCCGAAAGTTTCAGATTTGGAGGTGGAGACCGGTTGAAAGGTGCAGATCACTGAGGGTGCGACTTGGAAGGATGCACTCTTATCCCCAGCTCCTCCCTTCTCTTTTGATGCTGCCTTCCTGCCATGACGCGAACAGCTTTCTTCCACCACACCCTTCTGCCAGGCCATTTCTGCCTTAGAACCAATCAACTATGGACAGAATCCACCAAAACTGTAAGCCAGAAGTTGCAGGTATTGGATATATGTTCTCAGGGACAGGAAAGTCACTTATGTAGATAGCTTACACAATCTCAAGAGGGGCTTGAGAATCAAACTTGAAGGGAAACCACCTAGCCTCACAGCAGGGAACTGATCTAAAGATAATGATAAGGCTACACAACTTAAGCACAGTTTCTAACACTTTATTTCCAAAATGGTACAAACTGGACACTCGTGCTGTTTCTGAATTATGGCTACCTCCAGAAGCTCTACCTTCCCTACAAGGGCTCTGCCCTGTTCTCACTTTTTAATTCTGCCTTCATATTTGGCAGACTGGATTAAACACCTGCATCCCCTCTTTAGGGAAACCTAGGAAGGCAAGTAAGTGTCTTGCAAAGTTTCATTACTGAGAAGTAGCAAATTTCAGACTCTCTACCTAGTGCCCAGTTTAGCTCCAATGTGTGCATGAAATTTAAATTCCTACCACAGCAAGGACAGTCTCATTTCTCCATTAGGTCTCCAATATGTGATGTCATCTGCATTTTAATACTGACCAAACAAATAAATTTTGGTGTGGTTGTAATTTGTGTTTTTCATATTAACAGAAAGCTGCATACCATTTAATATAATTTCAAAATCAGGAAAAATTGTTATCAACTGTCTATTCATGTGCTTTGCTCAGGTTTTAAATTTTGCTCAGGTTTTAAAAAGGATTTTTGCCTTTTTCTTATTGTTTCTTTATACATTTTATATTTTTTTTTAATTTTAGGTGCTAGATATACCTCTTCCTGGCAGATAGTTGTGTATTCACTTTTTATAAAGTTTTGTGGAAATATTCAAGCATATGTAAAATAGATAAAATACTCTGAATCCCAGTGTATACATCATCCAGCTCATATTTGATCTTGCTTTATCTACTTCACCATCTTATATTAGGTTATTCAGTGGGAAACTCTCAGATATGATATCACTTCCTATCTAGACATTTCAAAGCATAAGAGCTCTTTATAAAACCATTATACCACAGTAAACTAAACTACTGTTATCAATCCAATAATTTTTTAAATGTCTTAGCATACCAAATTATTCAATCATTGTTCAGATTTCACAAATCACTGTAAATATTATTATAGTTGCTTTTTTGAATCAATGTTATACAACTAATTACTACTGATGTCCAATAAGCACTACAATTAACCAATTAGCTGATATCTCTTAAATACATTTTAATTTGTAGGATCTCTCCCCACTCTTTTTCCTCTCTCCCTTTCATTTTTTGAAATGTTTTACTTATTGTTGATGAGGCCGAGATTTTTTCTTATAGAGCTCCTAAGTTGGAATTTTTTTGTTTGACTCTATGTAGTATAGTGCAGTATATTCTTCTGCTGCCTATGTTTTCTATAAACTTGTAATTAAGTTAAAACACTTGAATAGATTCTGTATCAGCTATCTCAACACAATCACTCCATCATGCTGCAATGTAATGTACTTCCATCAAGAGGTGTCTCTTTTTGAAATTTTAGCAATCATTGATGGTCATCACCTGGCCCATTAGTTCTTTTTTTTTTCTTCAGGGTCACAAAATCATAATATGCTAATGCTGTCAATCCATCTTTATCAGCCAAAATGCTTCTATTTTTTAAAAAATCTTTCTAAAAATACCTTCCTCCTATAAGCAACTAGTACCCCAAGGTACTTTCATATATGAAAGCAAGATTAGTGCGCTATTTTCCCTTTAACAGTTTTCAGTGTCATAAATTGGCTCCCTGCAGAACTACAGAAGGGAACTTTTGTAGGATCCAAATACTATTTCCCATGAGAAGGAAAAAAACTAAGGATACTAATGGCTATTTCCTGATAAGAACAAGAAATGTTGAAGTTGCGGGTTTAGCTCAGCAGCGTAAGTGCCTGCTTGGTAAATGCGAAGTCGTGAGTTTGATCTTCAGTACCAAAAAAAAAAAAAAAAAAAAAAGTTGTAAGTCTACAATGCCATAATTGAAGGTGAAGAAATTACAAAACTTGTTCATTTTGATCAACAATGCCCATGACCAATTTGAAGAGATTTCTACAAACCAAATTAGGATAATTTGAATATTCAGAAGAAGAATAATTAAAGATTCAAAACATAATTTATATGTTTGAATTCACAAATTCATGACCCCAAACAAAATCTTTTTATATTTCTATAGGTGTTTTCTTTCTTAGATGTTTTCTTGACCTTAACGAAATCAGATATATTAATATTTTCCTTTATGTGCTTTATTATGTCTCGTTCAAGAATACTTAAGCAGAGCATGATGGTGTACCACTGTAATCTCAACACTTGGGATGTAAAGGCATAAGGATCACAAGTTCATATCCCACGTGGGCAACTTCCTGAGTCCCTGTCTCAACATATAAAAGGGCTTGGAATTAGCTCAGTGTAAAGGTTCTGGGTTCAATCTGAAGTATACCAAAACATGAATTCTGAAGTCAAAAAATATTCTTCTGCATGTGGTATTTATCACAATGGAGTACTACTCTGCCATAGAGAAGGATAAACTTGAGTCAGTGGTAGCAAAATGGATGCAACATAATGTTAAATGAAATAAATCAGGTACACAAGCTTAAATATCACCTGGTTTTTATTTAAGAAACCCAAACTTTAGATAAATTAAAAAGCATAATAAAGGATAGCTAACAAGAAAGGATAGATAACAGGATAAATAACAGGAAAGGATAGATAACAAGATAGAACATTTGCAAGAGGAAAGGTGTGACCAACAGGTAAGGGAAGAGAAGAGAGAGGGAGGTAAAAAAGATGAAAAAGGAATTGAGATGTATTGAGTACATGTATCAAATCCCCACAATGAATCAACTAATAAAAAAATTCTTTAACTACTATTCTAAAATTTTTAAAAATTAATTCTAGTACTTGGAAGGCTAAAGCAGGAGGATTGTTGTGAGTTTGAGACCAGCCTGGGCTACAAAGTGAGCTCAAGGCAAGACTGAACTGCATAGACTCGGGTTACCGGGAGAACAAGGAGCTCCTTCCCTCTCTGGGGGGTGGCTGTGATTCTGCTGGTGGGCAAGCTGAGAATCAGACATCTCATGTCGTCCTGTCCCATGCCCCCCCCTTAGCAAGTGGGAGCCAGTTAACTACATATCTTGTGAAAAAATTGGCTATGGTATTTAGTATGAGCTCCCCACATGCAAAGATATGAACAACCATTTGGAAGAAAACAAGAGACAATATGATAGATAGTGAAGATCCCTGGTTGTATAGCTTTGAAATTTATGCTTTCTTAGGTCCCGTTCTGTTCTGGTTTGTTGTGTTTAGTTTTACTCCCCTTAAAATAAAATTTAAAAATATATATACCTATAAAAAAAAAAGAGGGGAAAAGAAAGTGCTTTAAAGGATATAACTACATGTATGTTTAAGTGTGTAAGATAGATGACCACATTACTGTTTTCGTTAGATTATTGAGCAGAACTGTTAATAGTCTCACTGTTTGAATGTCTACTTTGTGTGCTTTCATTTTGTAACTTGAACAACTATTTCCAATGATGACAGTATGTAACCTATCAAGTGGCGATTTCTTAGTGTTTTTGTTTTTGTTTTGTTGTTGTTCTTGTGGTTCTTTTATTTTTTGCCTTTGGAATTTTGTATTGTTGCTACCCTTTTTCTGTTTTGTTTGGTTGTTTTCTTTTTTGTTTTTTCTCTTTAAATAAAATTTTTAAAAAATCTAAATCTAAAAATGTAATGAAAAGTTTTTTTCTTTTTCTCTATTTTTTAAGAAAAAGACAAAAAATAAATAAAAATTTTAAAATTGCCTTTCATATTTAAGTCTTACCTAAACTATTTTTTAAATTTTATTTAAAGAGAAAAAAAAACAAAACAGAATAAAGGATAGCAACAATACAGAATTCCAAGGAAAAAAGGAAAAGAACAACAACAAAAAAACCTAAGAAACTATTACTTGACAATTTACATACTGACTTCTTGGAAATAGTTGTTCAAATTACAAAGTTAAAACATGTAAAATAGACATTCAAACAGTGAGACTGTTAACAGTTCTGCTCCACGATCTGACAAAAACAGCAATATGGTCATCCATCTTACCCACTCAAATATACATGCAATTATATCAAAAGGGTAAAATTAAACACAACAAAACAGAACAAAGCTGGTCACAAGAAAGCAATGTAAGAGACATAAATTTCAAAACTAGACAATCAGAGATATTCACTATCTTACTGACTCTTGTTTTCTTCCAAATATTTGTCCATATTGTCACATACAGGGAATTCACATGAAACAACATAGTATGGAATTGATCTGAGCAGGACGAGGAGAGTGTTTCAGGTCTTCAAGACCAGACAATAGGGAAGCCGAGAATGGCTGTCATAGTGTCTCTCATTCTCCTCAAAACAGCTATCCATACCTTCATGTGTGTTAAACTTAAACAAAACAAAACAAGCTAAAATCACTTTGAACAAAGAATGATAGTTTTGCTGGATTTCACATCATGACATTATGGAATCAGCACTGGGTACTGTAGTGTCTCTTTTTCTTCAAAGTAGTTGTTCATTTCAACATGTGTTATATAGTTGGTTCTCGTAAACTGTTTATAAGCTCTACACATGCATGAGTCTCT
>PVJX010029838.1:0-10770 GCA_004027295.1 Dolichotis patagonum | reverse complement strand
TGTATTAGAGGGAAAAACAAAACAAATCAAGATAAAACAAAACAATTCCTAGAAAAGCATGAAGCAAAAAAGTCATATAAAACCACAATACAAGGTGATCTACAATGGTTACCATGATGTCTCAGCAGTATATAACAACATTAATAAAAATGAAGCATTGAAGACATTATAAGACTTCAAAAGCAAGTAATAATCAAACCAGAGTGGGTATCTTAGTGAATCTTGTCATTTTCAGTGTAGTTGCCTATACTCTTAGAGTTGATGCTATCCATCATAACAGATTTAAATAAAATCAGTCAATACAAAGTAACAATCTAACAAACCAGATTCAAATAATATCAGTCATAATAAGACAGTATAAGTTATAAAGGGCTTCAGATTAAGTTGATAGGAAAATTAGAGATGATTACCATAATATGTCCTCTTATTTTGGGGATAGCTAACCATGTCTTCAAGTCTAGTGTAAGTAGACAAATTGGAACAGCATGTAATCCATCCAAGCAGAGTGATGAGAATAATGTAAATTTTAAATCTTGTTACCCATTTAACAATATCCTCTGCCTCCCTTTTTTAGACAATTCCTCCCCTTTCACTCCCATAGGGTGCACTGCTTGTTTTGGGTCCCACTGCCTCCCTACATAGAGCATCTCAATGGACCCTATCTCCTGATCTACTCTGCCTGAGTTTCTCTCTGTTAATATTTCAAGGCCATCTGTACTAGAGATTACAGCCAATCTTCTCTGCCTTATTTCTGCTATTCTGTTTTTCTGCCATTGGTGTCTATTTTTCTGTTCCACTCCACTGTCTGCCCTGTTCACTGAGGCCTTTCTGCCACTGTTCCTGAAATGCTCATATTCTTTTTCTCTCTCTCTAAAATGTCCTTCAGTATTTTTTGTAGGGTTGGATTGGTGGTCACAAATTCTCCAAGTTCCTCTTTGTCATGGAAGCATCTTTTTTCTCCATTAATTTCTAGAGAGAGTTTTGCAGGATACATCAATCTGGGCTGGAGGTTGTTCTCCTTCAGTGCTTGAATTACTTCACTCCAAGCTCTTCTTGACCTGATGGTCTGTGTCGAGAAGTCTGCCATGATTTTGATGCGTTTTCCTTTATAGGTGATCTGTTTCTTTTCTCTGATGGCTTTTAATATTCTGTTCTTATATTGAATTTCTGGGATCTTGATTATTATGTGTCTGGGTGTAGCTCTGTTTTGGTTGTAGGTGGCTGGAGTTCTGTATGCTTCATACATCTGCATATCATTTCCTTTTTCTGTGCTTGGGAAATTTTCCTTAATAATTTCTGTGAATAGCCATTATAATTCCTCTGTTTTGATTCCTGCTTCTTCATTCACATGCTTTATTCTTAAGTTATAGATCCTCTTGTCGTCTTCTAGTCTTTGTATAGTTACTACTTGCTCCCTTGTTATTTTTAAGAGATCTTCCCTTTCATGATCACACATTGCAAGCCTGTGTTCAATTTTTGATAGTATCTTTGGTTTCTTTCAAGTAGTTTTGCCAGTTTTCTACGGAATCTTTAGTTTCCTGATAGTCTCTTTGAATTTGCTTCATGAATTCTAGGTTTTTCTTGTTTTCTTCATTAAACATTTCTCTCCTTTTGTGTTCCTCCATTCTTCTGTCTGTGTCTTCTTGAGAGGTGCCCAGCCTTTCTTTTATTAATCTACTTATCTCTTGCTTAATTTGACTTAATATTTCAGTTTTGGTCCCGCTTACAAGGTCCTGAAGATATCTCTTTATGTCTGCTACCGCTGTGTTTGATGTTGCATGTTTGCTGCCCTCAATCTCTTTTTTATTTACCTCTCCTGGATCAATGTTCTCAGGGTTGGGGGCTGGGTGGTTTTTCTTATTTCTCCCTCTCATCATGTTTTTGGTTCCTTCCATACAAGTGTATAGTGCAATTCCCAGCCCCTTTTCTTGTTGGTTAAAGTTCCTCTAAAGTGCACAGGCTAGGAGCTTCTGCCCTCTGCCTTCCGCTATCAGAGACTGAAGTTCAAGCAAGGGCAGTGTGCACTGGCTCCTCCCCTCCAGGCCAGTCAACCTTTGCGGGCCTTCACTGCGTCAGTGTGGGCCATGCTCAAGGAATTAGTTTGTAGCAACCCACTGGGTCCCGGCCAGGGGCACGGCCCAGTCCAAGCAGATTCCACCAACCCGCTCAGTGAGGGGAGCAACCAACTGAAGCCACTTCCTTATGGAGTTAGGGCCGTCCTGCCCAAATCCAACATGTCATCCAGTTGGTTGCCCCTTTCCCATGGGCGGGTCTTATTCCCATCACTGACTGTGGGTTGATGCCGGTCCCTGAGAACTGCTGGGCTCCCTGACTTCCAACTTCAGCGCGTCTGCAGTGTGAATTCATGGTGCCTCTGGGTGGGTGGCGTGCAGGGCCAGGTCCAGGCGAGCTGCGCACAAGGCTGCTCAGCTCCACACTCTGTCCACTCAAGCCAGTCACATAGGCGCAGTTCAGTCATCAGGTTGGTCCTGGGCAGGAATTCAGGCAGCTCAACAAGGGCACCACACTCGCTGATGTTAGCTTCTCTAATGGTAGCCCCAGGACCTCATATTCAAGCGGTCTTTTTCCACTTTAGTTTCTTCCTGGGTTGAGAGAGTCCATCTCTCTCTGTTTGGGTTTCTCCAGGGTATTCTATTCTGGCATTTAAGTTGTCTCTCTCAGAGAGGTCCCTCTCCTGCTACCTACCAGTCCGCCATCTTTGAAAACTGAACTATTTTTTACTACCATGTCTCAGTGGTTAGTTGGAGCCCCACACAGAAAGATTAAAGAAATTCAGAGAGGAATTTTTGGAGAAGTAGTGGATGGAGGCTTTCAGGAATTAAAGTACAAATAAAAATAAATTCACACTTGAACACATGTGAAAATTCAAATCAGCAAAAAGAGGAATCTTAAAATCAGTAAAAAAGGAGGAAGAGGAAATTATTTGCAAAGGAATGACAAATTGATAGATTTTTCAATATTAATTATGAAAACTAAGCAATATTTCTTCCAAATACTGAAAAAAATCTTACTTTAAAATGATGTAAAATTATCTTTCAAGAATGAGAATAAAATAATGAAAGGAGATATTTCAGGAGCAATGAAAATGACTCCAAAATGATTATCTGAGATATGAGAAAGAATAGTGAGGAAATAAAATGGTAATAATGCCTGCAATTACTGTCTGTTTAAATAGAACTGATAATAACAATGTCTAATTTGTGAGGATTGAAAAAGACAAGGACTAAAACTATTCAACAACTGCACATACGTCTGAAGGGGAGAGGGTATGATCCAAGTCATATAGTTCTCTGGACTTGTATTATTTGAAGAGAGATTGAGATAAGACATTGTGCAACTTTAAGCTTTGCTGATAGGTGTAGTAAAATTTCCATGATAATCAATAGAGATAGATCATTTAATTATAAACAGTATAAGGAAAAAACAGTGCACAAAAAGAAATACACATAAAGCAAATAGAATAAAATTGAAAGCCCAGAAATCAACTATTAATTTTGAGGTCACTGGATGTGTGTGTGTGTGTGTGTGTGGTGCTAAGGACCTTGTGCATACTAGGCTACTCCTCTACCACTGAACTTATGTACCCCCCCACACTAATTTTTCAGTTTTTAACAGGAGTGTCAAAATAATAAGAAAGAAAACTCTTTTCAATAAACAGTGCTGAGACAACTGGATAAATACATGCCAAAGGATCACCCTCTTCTTATACAGTGCACAAAAAATTAATTCTGAATGAATCACCAAGCTAAATGGAACAGTTAAAACTGTAAGACTCCCAGAAAGACAATATAGAGTTAAATCTTTGGGATCTTGGATATACCAAAAAAAAAGCAATAATTAAAAATGCATAAAAGGAATGTCAGAATTCAAAATGTAATGTTGCAAGAGAGCTTACTAATAAATTGAAAAATACAATCCACAAAATAAAATATTTAAAATCATATATCTAAGTGGTTTGTATCTAGAATCTATAAAGAATTCTTATTTAATAAAATGACACTTAGAAACTTGCTCACTATTTCTAAAAATCTAAAACAATTCTTAAAATGTATTAATTTTTAAAAGAAAAATCAATTTTAAAATGGGCAAATGGTCTGAAGAGAAACATTTCCAAGGCAGACATACAAATAGCAAGCAACTAAAAAGATATTAAACATTATTAACCATTAGGGAACTGTGAATCAAAACCAGGGTAATTCACATCCACTAGATTGGCTATAATTAAAAAGATAGGCAATAACAAGTGTTTGTGGAGAAACATATGTTGCTGATAGAAATGTAAAGTGGTACAGCCACTTTGGAAGGAAGTTTGGCAAAATGTTCCTCAAAAAGTAAACACTGGCTTGCTATGTGACCCTGCAATTCTACTGTGAGGCACGTCTCCAGGATAAGTAAAAACATATGTATGTGTAAAAACTTGTACACAAATGTTCATAAAAGCAGATTCAGCATAGCTAAAAAATAATAGTCCAACTGTCTATCATCCTATGAAATATTAAACTATAAAAAGATGCAGTACTGATATATGCTGGAAAATGGATGAATCTTGAAACCATGCTAAGTGAAAGAAACCAATCACAAAAGACCACAGATTCCATGATTCCATATATATATGCAATGTCAAGCTTAGAAAAATCTCTACAGAGGCAGAAAATCTAGGGCTGGGAAAGTTGGGAAAAAATAAGGACTACTAATTGATAATAGTTTCTTATGGGGTGAAAATACTCTAAAATTGACTGAAGGAATGGTTGCTTGACATTGTTATATATTACAAACCACTGAATTGTGCCCTTTGAATAAGTGCCTTGCATAAGTGAATTATGTCCCAAAAAAACTATTGGAAGCTAGAGATAGAGATGGAGAGGAGAGAGAGGGAGAGGGAAAGGGAGAAGGAGAAAGAAAAGAAGGAAGGAAGGAAGAAAGGAAGGAAGGAAGGAAGGAAGGAAGGAAGGAAAGGAGAGAGGGAGGAAGGAAGGGAGTAAAACAAAGGATAGTTGAAGCCCATGTCATCAGAACTCTCCCTTAGCCTCTCTTCTCTTTGAGCTACAGCTCTCTGTCAAATGCAGTGCAGACCGAGTCTTGAGGCTTCCAGCTTCCTCCCACTTAACTCCACAACTAGAAGAACGGGGCTTCTCTTTTCAGATCCTATTTGTAACATCCCAGAAAAACATCTCTGACTGGCCCGGCGGAAGTTACTGTTTCTACTCTACCAGTTGAGTACAGTGGCCAAAGATGCTGGTCAAGTTCTGACACATAGAGAGAGGCGGGAAAGGAGGTGAGCTGTTACCAGCAGGGAGAAAACAAGAAGAGAAGGAAGAATGGGTGCAGGGGAGAAAGAAGAAATTGTTTACTCATGAGTTAGAGTTTATATATAGCCCATCCTTAAACTATTTGCTTCTAAATCACAGCTAAGAATCATATTCAAACTTTCCCAACTGAAAACACTTGAACCTAAGCAACGGAAACTTCTAGTTCATAGGTCAACCTGTGGACGCCCCACGTTCAATGAGACTGGCTGGCCCTTTCTTCCACAAGCCTGTCATAACTTTCATAGCCAAGTGGGAACTATTCCTTTTGGATATTACAAGATACAAAAAGGTTACACAATTACATAATTTTGTCTAACTTTATGATGACATTTATGTGATTGCTGCTTGGCAGTAACCAATACCAAAGTCCCTCTGATGAATTAATTTCCTTTATACCACCTTTATTCACTCTTTTCAGAAGCTCATGTACTTCAAAAATTTACTTGTATTAATTTACCTCAAAAAATCCTTTTTCCTTCTTTAACTTCACATTTATTGTGCTTCTTAAAGTCAATTTTATCAACGCAACTTTTGAAATTACCAAAGTACAGGGATGAATGTCATCATGTCAAGGGTTTTAAAATGAATTCTGACAAGACAGAAAAGGTCAAAGCAGATTTCTTCAACATGTTCAGATGTAGTCCTGATTATAAAGATTTTTACGAGGCGTATTTAACGTTCTTCCTTAAAATGACTGCCAAATTCTACTATACTTGATAGATTAAATTTTCGCTTGGAGCACTCTTCTCTCTATGCTCCCACCTTCTGTCAAAATAACCCCTGCTTGAGTTTCCTCTCTCGGTTTAGATGTCATCCCTCCCAAGTCTTTCCTGGTCCAGCATATCATAGCCGGTTACCTCTTCAGACATCCTCTCCATAATCAGTATTTACTGAAAGGCTTTATTTTACTGCACTATAATCATCTGCTAATCTGTGCATCTCTGTTCCTCCCCAATATAAAATGAATGTCTTGGGAGCAGTCTGAACCTAGACTAAAGGACTCCAGAGCTTGGCACAGTAACTACAAAAAATAGTTACAAAAAGTAGTTACTGATTTAAATACATTTGTTAAATCAAAGAACATTCTTTAGAACAATTGCCCTTCATTCCATGGAAGTGTCAAGGTCCAGAAAGAGTGAGAAACTGATTCGATTATAGGAGTTTTCAAGAAGACATGATCCCAGATTGATAAAAAGAACATTAACAGGACAAGTGGTAAATTTTAGCAAAGTCAGTAGGTTAGTTACTAGTATTGTATGAATATTAATTTCTTAGTTTTGGTCACTGTAAGATGTAAGATGTTAACATTTGGAGAGCTGAATGATAAACATACAATAATTATTTGACCTTTGTCACCACTTTTATGAACCTAAAATTATTTCAAAATGGAAAGTTAAAAATGTTAAATAGAAAAAATACGTATACATTGACATAAGAAGAAAAAAGAAGGAAGGGAAGGAGGGATGCTAAGTAGAGAGACAAAAAAGAATGAAAGCCACGAGCTAGTTGGCTTTTGGAAGACTAGCTAGAATCACAGAAAAATAGATTTGAGAATTTTTATAATCCTAGATGCCTCAAATACCGTGTTGTTACCCCATTCTTAACAGTCTAAAGAGGAAATAAAGAGGAAATGACCACAGCCTTATATAATCCTGTTTTCATTGTTTACTCCTGATCTCTGTTCCGTATGCTTTAAATTGTTCAGTTCACTTAGCGAGCACTTAGTATGTGCTAGGTAGTGGCCATAGACTTAAATGTAATAAGATGTGAGAGTTTTTCTCAAGAAGAGACACAATCTACAGGGGCAACAAACGCAAAAAGAAAACAAAGTACACACACAAATCCCAAATTTGTGAAGGAAGTACAGTGAAGTGTGTGCTTTTCCCAGAGGACAGAGCCTTCAAAAAATTGGTGATATGTAAGGAACGTTTTGAAAACTAAATGGGACTTTGCCAGGTAGACAAAGTTAGGAAGAATATTCCAAGAACAGCATGTAGAAGATCTCAGAAGTGAAAACTAGTAGAATGAGTTCACCATAGCTAAAATGAGAAACACCCACCCAAAAATGGACTCTTATTTTATAGTAGTTATTGAGATATAATTCGCCCATTTAAAGTGTACACTTCAGTGGTTTGATTTTGTTGTTGTTGTTGTTGTTGTTTATTTTTTTACCAGGGATTGAACTTCAGTGCTTCTTAGTACATTCAGAGTTGTTCCATCATCACTAATTTTTAGAACATTTTCTTTGCTCCTATGTAATCTCACATCCGTTAGCATTTACTCCTGTCATCCACTGCCAAGCATAAGCAATCTCTACTTTCTTCTCTCACAGATTTGCCATGCTGGATATTTTATATTAAAAGATTCATGCAGTGTATAATATTTTGTGATGTATTCTTTTATTCAACATACTGTTTTCAAGGTTCATCCATGCTGCAGCATTGATCAATACTTCTCTCCTTTTTATTGCCAAATAATATTCCATGGTATAGATATACCATATTTTGATTTGTACTGACCCTAAAATAAGTATTTGGGTTGTTACTACATTACAAATATTATTAACAAAGCTGTTTAAACATATACTATGTCTATATATATATACATACACATATACATATATACGTATACATATATATGTATATATACATGTACATATGTGTGTACATATACATATAAGTATGTATGTGTACATATATGTATACATATATATGTATATGTGCATATATATGCATATATATATAAGTGTTTGTGTGTACATACATTTTCATCCCTCTTGGATATATACTTAGAGGTAGAATTTCTAGGTGACATGACAATTCTATGTTTAGTAGGTGAGGAATTTTACTCTTGTGCAACATGTCTGCACCATTTTATGTTTCCATTAGCCATATATAAGGGGTGTAATTTCTTCATTCTGTCACAATCATGTGTTCATTTACTATTGTCTATCTTTTATTTTATAGGCATTATATGATGTATGATTAAAAACTACAATGAATATTTAATTTTTTTGTAAATTTATTACCGTAGAAGACACATTGTGATTAATTTCCCTCAAAATATTCTACATCTTGAACAAACTTATCCTATTACTCTTGCCATTTTCTTGAACAGTTCTGGAAGTTCTCTTTTATATCTTTTTTGTGCTATTTGGTGTCCTGGATCCATTCAAAACATTTATCTTTCATGGTCATCTTGACTATGAGGAAAAACCAGAAGTCACATGGTGCCAGATCCAAGGAATAAGGTAAATACATCACAAGGTTTTTAGAAGCCTCCTTTCCCTTGGATGGCACTTAGCAGCAACCTTTACCACATTTTTTGTCATACCGTGTAAAGACTCACAAATGTGGACCTCGAGAACTGCTTAAGTAAGTAGTAAGAAAAATGGGATACATGTGTTCAAAGTGAAGGGGAATATTTTGAAGGCAATTAATGGCAATATGTCTTATACTGGAATAATTTTTTTTAAATTGTTCATCATATATTTTGATCACACTTCATAGTAGGTATGAAGTGATGCAGTAATTTTCCAGAGTCACTGTAACAAATTACCACAACCTACGTGGCTTGAAACAACAGAAATTTACTCTCTCCAGTTCTGGGGGCTAAAAGTCTGAAATCAATCAACAGGACCATGCTGTCTTAAGTCTTGAAGGGAAAACCTGTCCCATGGTTTTCTCTTAGTTCCCTGTGTCATCAATAATCCTCCCTATCCTTTGACTTCTGAACGCTTTCCTCCAATCTCAGACTCTGTCGCACACAGTGTTCACCCCTATGTCTCTGTGTTGCATCTCTAATCATGTTATATTAGGACCTATACTAATCCACTATGATCTCATCTTGACTTGATTACATCTTCAAAGACTCTGTGTCCAAATAAGTCCAAATAAGTCATATTGTCAGTCATGGAGGATAAGATTTCAACCACCTATCTGAGGTACACAGTTCAACCCAAAGCAAGAAATCCAATTTTATTGTGGTTTTGATTTATATTTTCCTGACAACTAATGATATGAACATCCTTTCATGTGCTTAGTGGCTATTTGTATGTCTTCTATGCAGAAATGTCTATTCAAAGCTTTTGTCCTTTTTTCAATTGAACTACTTGTCTTTTCACTCTTGAATTGCAAAACAACTTTATATATTTTAGAATCTATTTGATATGTGATTTTCAAATATGGTCCTTCATTCTGTGGGCTGACTTTTCACTTTCTTTTCTTTTCTTTTTTTTGGGGGGGGGACTTTTTACTTTCTGACAGTTCCTTTTGAACCACAAAATTTCTCATCTTGATGAAGTCCAATTTACCTATTTTTTTCTTTTGTTAACAGCACTTTTGCTGTTTTTCATTTTGAGTTAAATTAAACTGATCTTTAAGCTGATTCACAAGAACATTAAAATAGTACATATTAATGGAATATCATATAACTTTTGATGCATGTGCACAGGATGATCAAAATATACTATGAATGTTTACCTTAGAAAAAAACAGGTAAGCCGGGTGTGGTGGCACATTCCTATAATCCTAGCACTCAGGAGGCTGAGGCAAGAGGATCATTGCAAGTTTGAAACTAGCCTGGGCTACAAACTAAGCCCAAGCCCAGCCTGAACTGCATAGCAAGACCTTGTCTCAAAAAGACGAAAGAAAGAAAAGAAAAGAAAAGAAAAGAAAAGAAAAGAAAAGAAAAGAAAAGAAAAGAAAAGAAAAGAAAGAAGGAAGGAAGGAAGGAAGGAAGGAAGGAAGAAAGAAAGAAAGAAAGAAAGAAAGAAAGAAAGAAAGAAAGAAAGAAAGAAAGAAAGAAAAGAAAGACGGAAGGAAGGAAGGAAGGAAGGAAGGAAGGAAGAGAGAAAGAAAGAAGGAGAAAAGTTATAGCAAAAGACACATTGCCAGTAGTCCTTCTCAAAAACTCTCCCTTGGGCCAGGGAGATAGCTTAGTGGTACAGCACCTGCCCAGCAAGCGTGAGGTTCTGAGTTCAATGCCCAATACACACACACACACACACACACACACACACACACTACTGTCCCTTGTTTCAAACACACCTATCTCATCATTCTTGTCACTTCTAAAGCTGTTCTAGAAGTCCTCTTTTAGATCAAAAGATATGATCAAAAATGCAGTGAATATTGCTGCTGACTGTAACCTAAGGGAAAAGCAAGTTCCTAAAAGCATTACCGCGTGTCTTTATCCACCATATTACCAGATCTAGAACTATGACTTCAGGCTCTCCCAAAAGTTAAACAGACCGTGAAAGGTGAGCATTTTGAATCAATTCAGGGCATCAAGGCAGCCATGAAAATACACAAAAGAGGACATCCAGAATGCCTTCAGAGAAGTGGCAAGAACACTAGAATAAGGGAGCAAGGGAAGGATTTTGAGGGGACTTAATAGCAATGTGTCTTCTACTGCAGTAAATTGTTTTCTAATTTTAATA
>PVJX010029837.1:0-23293 GCA_004027295.1 Dolichotis patagonum | reverse complement strand
AGCTTTTATCAAGTTAAAATTTATTAGAAATATTTGATCATCTTGTAGAACTCTTGCAGAGCACATTACTCAAAATCCAAGGTATATATAGATAAAATATAGATATAGACATTCTTAGCTATATTTCAATATTATTGATTGCATTAGGGCATTATGAGCTGAAACTACAGCCAGTTTTTATTGACTTGTCTGTTTGATCGTTTATTTACTCATTTTCTTACTTATCGCCAGGGTCTTCTATCTTTCCCAGACTTTCCTCCAAAGTGCAATCCTCCTGCCTCAGTCTATGAAGCACCTGGGATTACAGGTGTGCACCGCAATACCCAGCTTGAATATCAGCATATCTTTTACTTAAGTACCTACCACACATTTGCCAGTCTCTGTGGAAGGCTTTGATTTTATTATCTCATAGATAACTAAATTTAACCTGCTCAAATAAAATTGTAAGCAACATATATTATGGGATCTATCCATTACATGAGAAAAAAATGTAAATAATTCACTGAGTTAGGTGAGGGGTCATTTTAAGCACATTTTCTCAAAGAAGTAAAAAGTCCTTAAAACTAAAACCAAGTAAAAAACATTTGACATGTTTTTGAAAGTCAGTGGGGACATGAAAGAAGTTATACTGTACAGTGAGGGTCAGCTGATAAAGATAACCCCCACAGAGTGGGGAAGAATTATGAGCTGTAAAAACCAAAAAACAGAGTTTTAAAAATTCAGAAATAAAGTGATTGTGGGGGAAAGGCTGAAGTCTGTAGTTTTTTTTAAATTAGAAGATCAAAAGTTAAAAGCATGTATCACATCACAAAAGCATCACAAGGAATAGTCAATGAAATTCTTCACAAAGTTATCAGGCATATCAGATAAAGACAAATCTTCCATAAAACTGGGCAGCATAATTTTGTCCTCTTATGTAAGAACTGTGGTAGAATTGCTCTTGCACATTGTACAATAGTGAGTATGCCTGCATCCATTTCAATTAGATACATGTTTATTATTTTATAATTAATTATGACATGAGAACATATAAATATATCATTTGCTGTATAATTTAATTAGTCTCTTTCAAGTCATGATTGATGGAATGAGACAAAAAATTAATAGGAATGTGTAAAACCTGAGAACATGCTTCTTTGGACTGATCTGGCTAGGAAATTTTAAAAGGTTCTCCTGTGTTGTGGTTTATAGATATTTCGTAGAAACCTCACAGGCTCACAGAGAGCCTTTGGAAGGTGATTGGTCAGTGGAGACATTATCGCCGCTCGCTGTGAGGAGGAGGTGGAACCTGATTGGAAGAGGCTGGTTATAGCGGGTGTGACGTGAAAGGTGTGTCTCTGTTCCCAGATTTGCCTGGATGCTCTCTGCGACTATATGTGACGTGAGTGGGTTTTCTGTTCTGCCCCCTGCCTTGATCTCTTCTTGGAGCAGATCACACATGGATCATAAACCCCTTCCCCTTTGCTTTGTAGGTGTCAGTTATTGTGTCTCATACTGAAGAAGGTCACAGTGACAGATTTTGGTGTTAGAGAAGTTCAGTCCTTTCTGACACTATACCTGACTGTATAATTTTATCGACTTTGGAACTGGTTAGCAGTTTTAAAATGTTCAGAGATGCGGGCTGGAGAAGAAGCCTTAGGATTCTGTAAACAGAATGGGAAATTCTTGGTAGAACTCAGAAAAACAGTAAATACATTGACAGAAATGTAGCCAGTAAAAGTCAGGTTCAGGAGATTTCTCCTGGGAATAAGGATTATAGCAGCTGTCCTGGAAAATTAAACGCTGTATTGTGTGTTCTGTCAGAAAATCTGTGTATATGTTGCTCATATCCTGAAACTGCAAGAAACGGAAATTAAGGGCAGTGAACGAATTAATATATGGGAGAGAATTTTACAGCAGCCCAATATCTGGGGTACTGCATGGGTACTGATGACTGCTTTTAACCAGTTCTACAATGAGAATCAAAAACAAACTGCACTGGCCCTGAAGCAAGGCCAGCAGATCACTGTAGCTGCTGGTTTCAAACAGCAGCCTAAAGAGAATTCTTTCTGTGGTCTGTTGGCCATTTCAGAACTTTGGAAATGGAATGGTCAATTCATCAGAAAGAAATAGCAGGTGAATATGGCAGACTTTAGGGGACCTAAAGGGGAGAGACCCTGGGGCCTCGGGACCTGCACCATGCGGGGTGCCGGGAGAACAAGGAGCTCCTCCCCTCTATGGGAGGAGGCTGTAATCCTGCCGGTGGGCAGGCTGAGAATCAGACATCTCATGTTGTCCTGTCCCATGCCCCTCCCTTAGCAAGTGGGAGCCAGTTAACTACACATATTGTGAAAAAATTGGCTATGGTGTTTAGTATGAGCTCCCCATATGCAAAGATATGGACAACCATTTGGACGAAAACAAGAGACAATATGACAGACAGTGAAGATCCCTGGTTATATAGCTTTGAAATTTATGCTTTTTTATGTCCCATTCTGTTCTGGTTTGTTGTGTTTAATTTAACCCCTTTAAAATAAAAATTTATATATATATATATATAAATATATATTAAATAAATTATATATATAAATTTTTATAAATATATAAATAAATTATATATAATATATATTTTTATATATAAATATATATAAATAAATTTTTATATATAATATATTTATATATAAATTATATAAATATATAGTATATAGTATATAGTATATAGTATATAGTATATATTATGTATTATATCATATATCATATATTATATTATATAGTATATAGTATATAGTATATAGTATATATTATAATATATAATATCATATATAATAATATAAATATACATAATATATTATATATTATATAAATTATAAAAATATATAAAATGTATATTTTATATATGTAAATAAATATATATAAATAAATATATATAAATAAATTATATATAATACATATATTTCGTATATATTTTTTATTTATATATATATAAAGAGGGGAAAAGAAAGTGCTCTAAAGGATATAACTGCATGTATGTTTAAGTGTGTAAGATAGATGATCACATTACTGTTTTTGTTAGATTGTTGAGCAGAACTGTTAATGGTCTCACTGTTTGAATGTCTACTTTGTGTGTTTTAGTTTTGTAACTTGAACAACTATTTCCAATGACAGTATGTAACTTATCAAGTGTCGATTTCTTAGTGTTTTTGTTTTTGTTTTGTTGTTGCTCTTGTGGTTCTTTTATTTTTTGCCCTTGGGATTCTGTATTGTTGCTACCCTTTTTCTGTTTTGTTTGGTTGTTTTCTTTTTTGTTTTTTCTCTTTAAATAAAACTTTTTTAAAGAGTCACATAAGAAGCTATGAATCTGGCCCATATTGTAACACACATCTGTAGTCCCAGCACTCTATAGGCTGAGGGAGGAGGATCACCGCAAGTTCCAGGCCTGGGGTCCATAGTGAGTTCAAGGGCAGCCTGAACTATGTTGCGAGCCCTGTTTTTGAAAAAGAAAAATCTGGACTTAAATTAGATGTTTCGATTGTTCTGATTCCATTCATGTTAGTATGCTTGTTCCTGGCTTCTCTCAGTACTTGAAGGTAAAAAGAGACATTAATCCACCCAGAATTTTACAAAATGTCTCATGTATAACATGACTGCATGTATGTTCTAGTTAAAGGACTGAATGTTATGCATATACATTAATTAATTAATTTTTTTTTTTTACAAAAAAAAGCTGCACCTTTAAATGATTTGAAAATTGTTGAGTTTCACCAGATATGATGTTATTAGCTGAGGCCTTTTAAGGTTTTGGCTAAGGAAGAGTTTGCAGGCTGAAAGATTCACCTTCAAAATAAGTTAAGAACTTTACATTTGGCAAAAAGGAAAAATGTTTTGGAATCAATAATGAGCAAGGGCCTCATCTTTTGCAGGCTCAAGAGTGAAAAAGTGAAAACCTTTGCTAGAAGAACGCTCCAGAGGGAACCCCGATCCAGAAAGACAGCCTAGACTATTGGCTTCCGGGATTTGATCCATGATGTTCAAACCATTCAGTCACCCAGACACATGGTACCCATTTTGCAAAAAGGTGTGGCTCTTACTGAAGCCAGCAGCAGATTTAGTATCATCCATGTGTTGCTAGGTTTACAGGCATGAAGAGTGCAAGAGGTGTACAGTTATGGAAGGTTCCACCCAGATTTCAAAAGAACACCTCCGGGACCAGGCAGTATGCCCCTGGCAGGGCATAGCATGAAGCAATGAGGGTGAAGCTGAAAGTGCAGTGGAGACTCCAGGATAATGAATAAATTAATGTGGGATATCTGAGGAATGCTGCAAGAACTGAGCAAAGACCCCTGAGAGACAAAGGACAAGGGATGTGAACATTGGCAAGGTCAGAGTAATGTGCCTATCCATCCCAACTGGAATTCGTATCTTCTGACCACATCCTTCCTTGGGTCTGGGACATGGAGCTTTGGATTTAATGTTTGTTCTGTTGAGTTTCAGTCTTTGGTGCTCCATATTGGAAAGAGAATTTTTATCCCATGCTGTTGTAGGTCAGTAGCATTTAACTTCCTTTTTGATTTTTACAGAGGCTCATAGATAAGAGTTTGCCTAAATCTTCAAAGAAATTTAGGACTTGACATTTTCAGCAATGCTGAAATTGTGGCTTTTACAACCCTTAGAGATGGACTGCGTGGTTTTGCATAAAGGGATATGCATTAGCCTTTGGGGCTAGTGATCTATATCAAGATGTGATCTATATCATGATGATCTATATCAAGATGTCCCACAAACACCTCACACACTCATACTCATGGCCTTTGGAAGGTGACTGGATCATGGGAGCATTATAAGTGGCTTGCCCTTAGGAAGTAGGGGCTCACTGGAAAAACCAATTCGCTGAGACCTTCTACTTTGATGCTCTCTTTTTCACAAAAGTCACAACATGAGCATCTTCTTCTCAGCTGTTCCCTACTGTGATGATGTCTCAACTTAGAGCCAGCCAAATAAGAACTATAGATTATGAACCAAAGTAAGCCTCTTCTCCTTTACGTTGTGGTTGTTGGATATAATGTCTTATTGATTACCCTATAAACACAGGCTATATCTCTTTTAATACTCAGTTAATATTCACAGAATTCAGTGTCCTATATTAAGAATCAAATACAAAGTTAATATATAAATAGGTAAAGTTAATGGATACAAATAATTCATTATAATAATTCAATATAACTAAAAATTACTAATGGAAAATTACTAAAAATGCAAGTTTTGATTATTTCACAGGAGAGCACTACCAATACTTTAAAATGCAAACTATTGCTATGGTTTCCAGGGACATCACAAAAGGAAATTTCCCAGAAGTGGTCTATTCTAGGATATAATTCATCCAAAATCTGTCACAAAGTCTATATAGAGAAAATAAGTAAAATGAGACAAACTCTCCTATAGATAAGAATCCAAAAATATGAATAAACATTATTAAACATAATCAAATACCATAATGAATCTTTCTGGGTCTAAATACCGAAATGCAATTTGGTTCAATTCCATTTTTCATGTGCATAATTATGATTTTTACATATCATAAGCAAATATTCATCCATGAAAAGAAACATAATCATTTTAAGTAATTATTGTATCCTTGATTAAATATAGTTAATAGCAAATTACAATATTCTATTAAAGTTACAATATATACCTACATATTCTTAATAAATTAGCAATAACTGATTATGTTCCTGACTATTTAAATGTAACCATCATAAACCTCACAAAAATTTTCCCACAAAAATTTGTATATACGAAACTTTATCCAATGAAATGAGTTCTACTTTTTAAAGAATTTTTTACCTATTTAAAAACTTAAATTATCAGTCATATCTGTACTGATATTTGGCAGTTACTAAGGTGGATCATTGAATACAAACACTTTGAAGAACAAGATATATACTCTCTCCAGACACAGACTTTCAAAAGCACTCAGTAAGTGTACATACCAATCGTATTGACAGAGCACATGTAGCTAATATGGTACATATACGAGCATGTTCAAAATAATATCCCAGCATTGGCACTTGCTGAAGAACGGATGTAGTTTGGAGTGAGAAACTGTTGTTTTCTTCATGTGTCTTTTCCTTTACCATGAAATTTTGGAATAAGCAAATGCTGCTTTCTTTTGCAGTAATGTTTATAGTGTACACATTTTCTGATGTGCATTAGGCAAACACGTGGAAGGCACCAAATGTAAAGCAGTACAAGCACGTATTTGATTTTCATACCACATAAACATGCATCACATATCCACTAAATGATTGCTTCCGATATACACCAAATGATTGCTTAAAAACCCACTGAACTGAAAGAGGTCATCAACGAAGAAATGTCTGAAACATTACTAATGTTTCAATGTACACTAATGCAATTCACATTTTTTCTCTCTTAACCAGTTTCCTGGGTGCATCGTCCTACAATAAATGTACAATTCTCCTGAATTTTCATTTTTCCTTCATGAAAATTAATTTAAAAATCACTAGAAATGTGTTTTGACAATAAAAATCCAATTATGAAACAAAACCAAGGAGCATTAAATGGAATATAAAATTTTGATGTGACAGTGTTTTGATTTTCGTTAGTTTCTTTTTTAATAAATCTTATGGATTAAAAATATTGGTGATCAACTGGATTAATGCCAACTGAATTAAATCAGCATGGTGCTGAGTGTAGATGTTCCACCTGAGGAAGGTTGCCAGCATAAATAGAGATGTGGAGAAGATGACTGAGGCCTTGTGGGTTCTCCTAAGTGTTGATGTTTGAGCCACTGGTTCTCCTGGAGGAGCTCATCATGACTATCTTCCCCAGTGTGAGTTCTACCTCTGTCATCAGAGGAGCTCGGGACCTTGTTGGTGAGAGTGGCTGTGGTTCACATTGGGGGAGCTCTGGTCCATACATGGAACATGGCTTCCTGGCTCCGGAGTGGAAGATGTGTGCCCTTTAATCTCCAGGACAAACCCCTCACGCTGGCTTTCTGGCATGCCCTCGACTGTTCTTATCTTCAGAGAAGCTTGGGACCTCCGTGGTGCTGAGGATGGCAGTAGCGCTTTTCAGGACAGCCCTGGTCTTTATTATGAGCATGACTTCTTGGCTCCAGTGTTGAACCCTCAACCTACCAGCACAACCCCTTCACCCCTCTGGCATAGACTTTCTAGCTTCCACCACTGACCTTTGGGCCTTCATAGCGCGGATCCATAAAACAGACTGGCGTGATTCCTTCTCATGGGCTCTAGAACTCCAGTTGGGCTCGTGGGAGGCATTGTCATGGGTTCTAAGTCTTCATCCGGATTCATGTAGGACATGACTGTAGGATTCAGGCCCTTGGCTGAATATTCTGTGTCTTTAGTGTTGTGGACAGATTTCCTGCCCTTTCTTGCATTAACTCTTGGTGGCCATCATAAAGTAACATAAATTCTGTGCCCTGATTATAATTGTTCTCTGCACAACCCTGACTACAACAATAAATGAGGAGAATATAGTTTCAGAAAAACAAAACAAAAAGTACCTAAGTAAATTCACCCTATAAAGAAAATAGCGAAAATTAAAATTTAATGAGTCATTATGATTATATTGATAGTAGGTAGAAAAATGTTTTCAAAAAACTGACAATAAAGACTAAAATACTCAGAACAGCACCTTGTACTACCAACATTTACTTAGTCTTATTGACAGGTTCATTCACAGGGAACATTACCAGGATAGACAAGTTAGTGACTTAGTGAGCCACTGTTTCAAATTTAAAAAAAACAACAACAACTAACTGATGAAATGACTAGTGATATGTAAAGCCAGTAGTTTCAATCCCAAGAACCATGAAACATAAATTAAAATGTGCAAAATGGAAATCTGGCAGAATAGCTTTATAAGAAAACAGTGATCCTACTTCCTATCACTGAAAAAGTAAGAAAAAAAAAAAAGAACTCCTGAATATTGCTGTGCACTCACATAACATTTGCCTGAAGAATTATGATTTCTGTTTCTAATTTCTGTCTTATGCTTTAAACTCCAGATATATTATTATACTCAGTTCAACAAATGAAATTTTGCAAGCACAGTGTTATATTTATGAAGTGTTTCTTTAATAAATTACACTATGCTTAAAAGTAAATTACTGTAAAAGTAAACATTTTCTGTATTTTTCCTTGGGAACTTTACCTTTTCCTCTTTCCTCCTTCCCTAAAAGTCTTTACCACAAACCATTGTGTGCTTAAAGCTACCTTTAGCAATTTATGAAAACAAAAAACAACAGCATATTTACATATAAAAATAATTATAATAGAAAAGCTTGCCATATACTCATTTTTTAAACAAGCAAATGCATGCAGATATTTTATACTCATTTAAAACCATGTATAGCCTGTATTTTTTCCTACACAAAACATTTTCATTTGTATTTATAGCATACAGGAGTTCTTACACCTCAGTCCCATAGATACTTCTGAGGTGATTTTGCTGTTTTTGCTTCTACCTTTAGTGGAAGTCTAATGAATTATTTTGAACATGTTGTGCTGTTTGATGCTGTTTCTATTTCCTGGAACATACTACTAGACAGCTTTCGACATGACTAAAGAGTATTTATAATTTTTTTTAAAACGCTTATTATAAGCATCCCTATATGCATTACTGGCAATAAATCAAACCAAAACAAAATAATAGTAACAAACCAAACCTCACCAAAACAACAAAACTAATCTGAAACCATTTCAAGGTATAATTCCATACACTCCTCATTATGGCTATGCAATATGTATATACTTGTGCTAAAGTATACTTAACAGTGAATTAAATTCTTAGATTGCTTCCTTTAGTGGAATGAGATTTGATATTATATCTAAAAATAAATATTTGGGGTTAAATGAGAGATATTCTAAATAAAAATGCCTTGATCATAGAGAATTTATTCAATATTTTAGATTTTATTCTGTATCTATAAAGTGATTATATAACCAAATTCAAAAGTTAATGTAAAGAAAATCCAAACATGTGAATTACACAATGAGTGTGATTCATCAAATGCCACTGTTAATATTTGTGTCTGGAAACCCCCAAATCCTCATGTGGTCATGGGGGCTGGCTTTTTGGAGGTGATTGAATCTACAGCTTGTGATTGGTTCATTGTCTAGTGCTGGGATTGGTAATGTGTTGCACCGGCCCAGAGGTGTGTAACCTGCGTACAGTATAATGGAGGGAAAGAGACTTGCTCTTCCCTATTTGCTCTTGTTGCATTTGCTGCTTCCACCTTTGTGAACTGTTGCCCTTTTGCCATGTCCCACCATGCTTTGAGCCAGCTGATTATGGACAAAACCTATATAGACTGAGAGCTATATAAACCTCTCCTTCCTTAGATTTGGGCATTGAGTATTTTGTCTCAGCAGTGAGAGAAAAGAATCTGTCAGTTTGGGATTGATTCTGTTCTCAGAAACAATAAACTTGACTCATTAATTGTTTGTATCTTTAACATAGTCCTTGGCTTATTCCGAATGCAAAATAAATGTTGAATGAAAAATGGTTTGATACTTATCTGTCTCAGCCTGCTTGAATCCCTAGTGGCTGGGGACCCAGACACCTGGATGTTTCCTGGTTGAACTCCTTTAACAGATTGGATTTTCTGTTATACTGAGTTGAGCTTCATGCCGTCTCATACTGTGAACAAGGCAAAGTGTACGCCGAGGTGTTCGATGTCAAACCCCTGTTGCTCTTTTCAATTCCAATATTACACTAGCTTTCCCGAATTGAATTATAACAACCTTCAGAAAAGAAAATATCTAAAGAGCTCAGATACTCTGAATCCTTCTGCAATAGCTTTTGTAGTTTGCAATACCTGAGGTGAAGCAAGGTTCAAATCTTTTAGAAAAATGTATCCACTTTGCAACAGACTAGGGTCGTGCCCACATCATAGATTCTAAAAGTGGATGGTTGAAGTAGTCATTCCATTTCACCAGTACGTGGTGCTTCAGAGAGAGATGGTACCAGGAAGGTCTGCAAATTCAAATGCCATATAAGAAAAAATACAAATGATTTAGTTAACCAATGAGTTTCTACCTGGACACTAAGGTACATCTATACTTCACTCAGCTATTGTCTTTCTGAATTGCTCCTTCCTAATGAGCATGGTATTTGATGTTTGTGTTACTTTACTTTATTCTGATTAGAATTGTTCTGCATTAGATAATGGCCTTGAATTTAGGAATCTTTATGTAAAAGCATGCTGAGGGAGAGCTATCATTTTACAGGTGATTTGTTAATATTTAAAATTTTGAGATATGCAATCTGTGTGATCTCTCACATGCATGTTTGCGTAAGATATACATAGACACCTGCAAATAGAATCTGTTTATGCATATTGTGATAGATAATATTAGTAATATAATGCTTTGATTTGACACCTTTACTGATACTCTTGTATACTTTCTTATGCTTTGTAATATGACATATGGGAATATTACTGAAGTAGAAATGTGTTTGAGAAACATTAGTGTAAGATTCTATACTTAGCAGCTCCCTAATCAGGGTCCATCTGTTGCTGATATGTGGAAATAATCATTTAACCAAAAACAGTTTAAATACTGAAATATCTATGGTGCTGGTTATTGAAAGTTTTCAACCTCATATCAGCCTAAACATTATTCATTGAAGCAGCATATAGGAAATAAGAGAAGCAATATCTTCATTCCTGCTTTTTTTGGGTAATGATTATTGTTTTCTTTTACCAAATTTACCTGGAATGTGGTCCATTCTTCTTCTTACTTACTTCTGTATTTGTTACTTAAGGTCTTTAAAAAGAAAAAGAGAGAAAAGAAAGGGGAAGAAACCCAAAATAATACATAACTGAAAGGATACCATCTTGTCTCATTCATTCAGTTGTCTTTTGTCTTCTCTTCCCTTCCCTCTTTCCTTCCACTACTCCCCCTGCCTCCTAGTTCACTTCTCATTTCTTTTCTCTCTGTTTCTCCTTCCATCTTCATTATGTCCTCCTTAATGAAGAGAAAATATAATGTAATCATTGATTGCTACTAGGGTTGGCCTGCTGTGTTTGAATCTTCTATTATTTTCTATTCTGTGCTTTTTTATCAACCGCCTCATTTTCCCTAAAGTACAGCTCAGGATTGTAATCAAATGTGCCTCATTAGGAACTAAGAGTATATGTTCACTGAGCTTGGAACAGACCTCTCTTAAAGTAGGTGCACAGCACGCACCACATTTTATTAAGGAAAACTTCATTAGCTTTATTTTGTTTCTTTTATAACCTGTGTTTTTTTTTTTATTTCAGAAAGGTTTGGGACTGATTACTTTGAGAATGTATAAGATCAACCTATCTAAGATTATTTGGATCAAAGCCATTTAATATAAAATGATATAAAGTTTAAAAATTTGTAAACAAAATGCTATTTGAGCATTCCATAGGCCATATTAGGAACACTGCCTAACAAAACTGAGGGTGGGGGAATAAATCTGATATAAAAATTGTGTTAAAATTTAAATATCAAAATGCAAACATAAAAGAACTAGACAAAAAGAGACAAAGAAATCTAATTTGATGAAATATTTTCAAGATATACTTCAAAGGCTACAATTGGAGGATATCAAACATAAAAGATCCAATGATAAAATTGATTAGAATGACAAAAATGGAAAAAATAAACAAGAAAAGGGTAAAGACACACCTCAAAGGCTTTATGTGTATGAAAGCTGTTTGTAAGATAGTTAAAAGCCAAAAACAAGCAGATATAGGGAATTATAAACAAAGTTATAAAAAATAAAATAATAGCATTCTCATTATAACCATAGTAAAACAAATACTAATTTATATCTCTGAGACGGTTTTAAGTTTTTTATATAGCTAATAATGTTTTACTTTTTTAAAAGAGCGCTCATCCACATTCAGCCAAGAGCTTGATGGTCTTACAGGTGCTGTGATATCATCTGAATATCCACAAAGGTAAAAACTATAGGAGAGAAATTTAGCAATCTGTCAGTAATTGCAGTCTTGTATAGCTTCTAACCAAAGAAATCCATTATTGTAAATATATGACAAGAACAAGAAAAAACCTTGAATTTGATTGAAAAACATGTTCATTGCAGTTTGTTAATAAAAGTTGGAAATGAAAAACATTCCATACTGTATAAATAGCAGAGTAAATATCTCATTTTATGATTCCATGAAAATAGTGTGGTGAGGAAATATTGCCCACATGGGAAAATGTAACAGAAGCAAGACCCATGCTGTAAATTAACCACAGAAAGATTAAAAACTAATAATATTAAATAAAGATATGCAAGGGCATGCTATATTTGAAAATGCATATAACAAGTAGTACATATATTAGTAACACATTATTGTACTCTAAATACACTAATTTTTAAATATTTAAAATTATTTAACCTCCTGTATTTCCCCAGAATGAATATTTCATGGATTTGAAATTTAAAATCTTTCTTATTAGTCCTAAAACTGGGAGATTATTTGATAAATAGAAAGTATATATAGATACTTCCTTCATACAAACTTGAATGTTAAAAACACTGATGTGACTTATTAGCAGAGATGAGCATTTGTTTAATATATTTGAATTCTGAGTTCTTCAACTATAAAAGGAATCTGAAATTTAAAGTACCTTTTTAAAAATGTATCTGTTCATTCAATTCCTTTCATATTTTATTTATGACAAAGCAATTACCTTTATAATAGTCACTTACACACAGTTAATCTTTTAAAATGTTGCCAAATAAATAATAATCACAATGTTCACAATTTGCAGAGTTCTATACTGCTGTTTGAAAAATTCACATTACTAGTTTTTCACAAACACCATTTAAAATGGTTTGTCCATTTGGCTGCCTTTGTATCTTCACTTGCATTTCTCAGGATCATTTTTTTTTGTACTTAATCTTGCACAAAACAATATGTCATTTTCTGGTGAAATTTTACCTCTTAATTTAGCCTATTTCTGAAATTACATGTGTTGGACACATGGATGCATGCATGTTTATTTCTTGCATATATGTACAATTGTATTTATTTGAGACTTAATAGATTTAGCTTGCCCGTGCCTTGTGTATTTCTGAATATTTCAGAATTTTTCAAATGAAATATTCACAAAAGGCAAACCTTTATGAAACACTATTTGCCTTTATGAAAGACTACATAAACAGCTGAGTTATTCCAGTATCTTTTTGTTACAAGAAATATATTGGAGTAAAAGTATTTAGGTTTAAGTCACTATAACAAATCACAAACTTTATATATCCATTGTGGAAGGAAACTTACTACAAAAACATATCAACTGGGTTTTCCATCATGGCAAGGTTGAGACAATGGAGACGATGAGTTGCTTGGAGTACATTTACCAGGATCTACAGGGACTCTGAAGCAGCAAACAAATAACCCCAATATGGGAAGGCAACTTGAAGGAGAAAGTTGCTGTGGAATTCCAGGATCCACAGTATTCACAGAAGGAAACAGGGTCATGACTTGGCCTTGGTACAGGCCGCGTGTGGGAAACACCATTCTAGCAGAAAGGCGTAAGGAGCTGAGGGAAGAGGCTGAGGCAGTCACAGTTACTGGACTGCAGCTTTCAGCACCCAGCTTAGCAGGCATCGCAGATGCTCAGAAAGGAGCTTTTAGCAGGAGACCACCTCCGCAGAATGGAAAGAGCAGCAAATGGAAAGAGCAGGTCAGGGGATCACTCAGAGGAAGGTGAGTGCATCAGGACTAGCAACTCGTAGAGACAGAAAGAATACAAGGGCAGGCCCTAAAGCAGACGTTGAGTAACAGCTGTGGCAGTGAATCACAGCGCAGGGGTATGCACAAGCATATCCTGCGGTATCCAAAACAAAATGAAGCAGCATTGAAGAAACCACTCTTCCACCACCTTGCAAATACTGCCAAGCTCTGTGCCTGTAGTCGGCCCTCCTGTAACAGCAAAGTTCTGACCAAGAACTGAGTGGTACGCAAGAATCAGCTTGCTGAACTAGCAGACCCAATTGGGATTTTTCCCAAAGCAGTGGAGCCAGAAGAGTTGAGAAGGGAAGTTTGCATGAGTTTGCAGAAGCAGAAGTACGGAAGCAGAGTGGCTTGTCTTTCGGTGATTGATTCTCATAACATGTCTCACTGTGACTAATCGTTTCTGAGAAACAGAAGCTTCACTGAATAACAGAAACTAAAGTAAACTGGTGGTTACCTGGACAGCAGAAACTAAAGTATACTGGTGGTTTACATTGCCAAGACCAACCACTATCTAATGTTATAGCTGTTTTCTGTTATACTCTAAACACCACGGAGAGAGGTGCCCACGACAGATCTATCCCACTGTCCACCCAAAGTGGCTGAGTTTGATGTCCATATGATTCACTCCATGTCACCCAAGTGCTACTGAATTCCAAACAGAAGGGCCCTCCTCCCCCAAGCTCTAATCACCACTGATGCATGGCTTGGATAGAGACTGTCTGAGACCAAGATCGTGGCACCGGTGGAAAGCGGGACAGGGGGATCAGGGTCAGAAGATACTGCATGTCAGGCTCACCAGGAGAAGCATAGAACAAGTAGACAGAAGCAGTTGCAGATAGGATGAAGGAGGGAAGGACATGGGGAACAAAAAAGCAAAATAAAAGATAGATCATAGGAAACGAGGTATATTATGCAAGTTGGAAGGGGACCAAAAGTTGTAAGAAGCAGAAAAAGGGAAAGTGACTTAAAAAAATTAAAATGGGTCACGTATCTGCACCAACTACTCACAATGAATGTATTTGGTATGCACTCCTTACATGTACTAATAAAAATTTTAAAACATAAAAATAAAAGCCTCCCAGAGATCAGCAGAAGATTGTGTTTGACCAGTCCTTGTCTGATCATAAGACAGAGACAAACACCTGTGAGCACTCATGCCCACAGAATTATGGGGGACATCTACAAGAGATCTGTCTGCGCTGGAAATGACAGACAGGCTTGGTGGCTTGCATGGGTCCACATACCTTCTCTCTCTCAGACAATGGCACTGTCACACTCTTACCTTTTGTTTAAGTGCATGGATGTTTTCCCCATGGATGGTAGGAAACTCATCATTATCTACTTTTCATTGCAGAATTTTGCTAAGTCTCACATAAACCTATGTACAAATGTTTATATCACACGTGTATCTGTATTGGTTCATCGTTACTCCTACTATTCATAAGTCTCATAAGTAAAAAGAAATGATTAAAAAAGAGAAATAAGGACAAAAGCTAGTAATTGTAATGCATGGTCAGAGGGCAAGATTTGCAGTATAAATAGAATGGGTTTTCAGTGCTCTGATATTTCTAAGTTTCGTAACTTGGTACAAGCTTTTTATACTGTGTGAAACATCATTATTGAAATAACTAGTAGAGAAGTCTCTCAAAAGTATTAAGTAAATATGTGTGTTAAATCAACTTTGAAATCAGTTTCAAGCCACCCTTGAGTCTTTACTGACTCTCATGTTTCTAATGTATAAAATAGGTATGATATGTACTGCACAGATGTACCAGAAGAAAAAAATAGTTTATGTAATGCCCTTGGAAAAGATCCTGTAAAATCCTAAATGCTTAATAAGAAGCCTATTGTCCCCATATGTCAATATTGTAAGACATTTTATATTCAGTGAGAGATGTGAATTAAAACAAAATGTGATATATTGTTTTTGTCACTATCAAATGTCATTATGTATCTTTCCAAAGTCTAAAAGGAATGATTAATTTGAGCTTCTTGATAAGCAAATTACTTTACAACTTTGGTAAACTAGAAAATTACTAGAATAATATAAAGCCTGGTTTGCCACAAAAATACATATAAAGTATTGTGCACATAAGTCTTTCCAAATGTGTTTCATAGTATCCACCAAATATTTCCTAAGTGTGCTTGTTTAAAAAACTGTAAAAATACCAGCAGTTATAAAATGTCAATTTTGAGTTGTCAAATCTTTCCATAATAAATTTTTATGTCACTAGTTTTATGACTTACCAATTCCACTGGTATGCTGCTCTTAAATCTCAGAAATGGCAAATGTTAACGTTAGAAATATTTATTTCACTGACATCCAGACTGAAAATAGCTCAATCTGTAATCACAGAATCATAATGTAAACGTGAGAAGGAACCTTTTAGTTCCTTTAATTTAATCCCGTCATTCTACAGTTGACAAAACTGAAATTCAGACAGATTTAGTATTGTACAGTAAATGATGTAGGTAGGATATTTTGTACTGCTCTTTGCATTTTGTTTACTTGTTCTGCTAATATTATCTGAAAATAAAAATCAAATCATAAAAAAACAAGAAAATATAAAATCAAAATGTTTCCATTTATTGTAAAATTAATAGGCATTTTTATAATTAACAGGCACCTTAATGTTTTCCAGAATGCATGTGAACTATTTTAGAGATACTTAGAGCTGGTTCTGTTAAAAACTAACTTAGCTGCACATGGTAGTATATACTTATAATTCCAGCTGTTCTGGTGGCTGAGGCAAGAAATGACTTTAGTCCAAGCTTTGAACACCAGTCTGAGTAACAGTAGGGTTCTGTCTCAATCAATTGCTCAAAAAGTAATGCACAGCCAATGAATAAGTGACCAAATCGTGATGAAAGCAGACTTAGAAGACAATCACACACACACACACACACACACACACACACATACACACACACACAGTCATATCTAAACATCTGAATACTGAACCTTGGAACATTCTTAAGCTAACAGAGAAAATAATGAGTGCAAGTTATAATATCTTGGAGAAACTTATTACAAACGTCAAGCCGTCATTATGATATTCCTCAATAAGAGTTACTCTCCTCATAATAATTTTTTCTCCATAGGGATAAAAGTGTGTTCCTCTTCTCTCCTTCAGAAAACATTGAAATTTTGTTATCAAGATTTACGTTTTTCCAAATTATATGTCACTGCAGCTGGGGTTTGCATTTTTAATGTTGTCAGGATGCCCTTGAGTTACAGGGTTGCTACCCCGAGCTGCAGTTTGGGGCCGTGGTGGAGCCTTGGGGAGGTGGTGCTCTAGAGAAGTCCGTAAGCTATTCTGGGCATGCACTCAGAGGGGACTGTGCAGCCTGGGGTCTCCCCACTTTCTCTTGTCTCTCTGGCTCATGGCTTTGCTCCACAGCACACTCCACCATGATGTGCTATATCACGGCATGCCCAAACCAAAGAGACCAATGACTTGTGTATGCTGACCTTGAAAACTATACACCGAAATAAAATTCCCTCTTCATAACTTGATTATCACAGTAATTTTACTATAGTAATGGGGAGCTGACTATTGAAAAATAGTCAGTAGCCAGTAATCATTGCTGAAAAAATTCACATTACCTTAAAATTCTCATCTTTCATTATCTTTTATTGCATTTGTTGCTCGTTTCTTTTACTATGCTTCTGGACAGTCAATTTTTACATAGCTTTTACATTTTACTGTGTTTCCTATATTTAGTTGGAAATTTACTTTGGCAATAATAATATTTCCATTTTATATTTCCTCATAAATGTTGACTCTGGTTTTTCAAGCACACAAACATTAAACACGTATTAGATTGGTTCAGAACTGCATAGAAAGGTTTAGCATTCAGACTAAAGGTAAAGTTTCCACTATCAATTCTTCAGAATTAGTCTGAAGAGGGAATAATTTTGATAGTAGCTCATTTTCAATGTTGTATATTGTTCTGTCTCCATCTAGGTTTTGAGTATGGACTTTGTAGATATAGTCGTTATTCTTCTTTCCTTTCTACAGAGTTGTGTTACCTTGTTTCACTAGAGAAACTGGAAAAGGAAACAGTAGAGAGCTTCAATATTTCATGTAAGGAGCATTTTTCTGGACACGGATTGTTGCTCAGGTGTGAGCAGAACTGAATGAAAATGTTCATCTCGTATGTTACATGTCATGATCTTCAATTACTAATGAACAAAAATGTATTCAGTTTAATTGTTTAATATAGAGATAATTAATATAATACACATCCTCCTATCAACCTACATACGCTACCACTAATAGATTTTCCAATTTGTCACCTTTTTATAACATTCAAAAAACATGAAAGAAATTGTTAAATTGTTTCCTTGAAGTTTCATCGTCTCACTCTTTTGCTCCCTTACTAATGTTGATAATTTTATTATTTTCCAGATATTTCTAATTTGACTATATGTGTATATGCCAGAACCAATATAATGTTTGTAATATGTGGAAACTAAAAAAAGTAACAAATTAAAAATATTATTCTGCACATTATTCTAGGTCAGCATTTCCTGAGAATATACGTAGTTCTGTTCTACTCAGCTCCGTTGATTGTACAACAATAATCTACACATTTCAGAGATGCGTGCTGATTAGTACCAGTTTATTTGCTGTTGTAAAATACATGGTGTGCACATTCTCTTGTCTCACAAACTGTGTAGATTTTTCTGTGGTTCTAAATGTACAGGTGAAAATGTACTTGCACAGACCATGCAAATGTTAACTTTCTAATTAAAATTACCTTCCTTCTTTTAGTAGAATAACATCTCAATTTTCAATTTGTACAGCAATGTGCCCATTAACCGATTTATCTTCAGCCTGACTCTAGTTAAGAACAGCTAGAGAAATGTAAAGAGAGCTTTTAGTAAGGGACTTTGGAAAATGACCAGAAGATCATCAGTGGTTAAGGATATTGATATTATAGTCAGACTGTCTGGATTTGAGTTTAGCTTGTGACATCTGTGCAAATGTCAGACCTTGAAAAGTCACTTAATTATTCTGTCTTTCATTTCGTTTTTATTTCTGCCATGTGTATAAAATTAGCTCAATCTTACATTTTGAAAATTTTTAATTAAATTACATACACGGAATACTTCCTGGCTCATAAAAAGTACATTGAAATACACATAGCAAGATCCAAAGATACATTATTATTATTATTTGACTTCTCTTTTCCTGTTATCTTCATGATAGATATGAATACGTGGGTGATTGTATTAATTCTTCATTGTTATGTTGGTTGTTAAATTGTGCTAACCTGTCACTTGGTCAAACAGTATTCTAAATATGGAAAATATGCATCTGCTATTCGCAATCAACATTTAAATCAGGAGGCTGAGGAAATGTTGATTGTGTCCTTCCTAATACTGGAGAGCCTTCCTCAACAGCTGATGATTGTACTTGGGAAGTAGGAGTCTACTCAAGGAAGAAACAATTTTGTTTTCATACTTGCAACTTTTTCCCGTCTCCTGCTTGGATTGCAGATTCTGGACTTGCCACAGGCTGGCATTAAGTGAACCAGTATTTTAAAATAAATGTGTATCTGTGTCAATCTATGTATTATCTGCCTATCATTTTACTTAGGAGTGCATCTTTTTGATTCTGATTCTCAAAGAATATCTAATACATGTATCTAATACTGATACATTTACTTCCAAATTAGGAGAAGTATACACTCTAGATTTCTTACTGTTTCCATTGTTTATTCCTCTTCCTTCTAACATCGATACACCACAGTTTTAATTTAAATCAATAGTTTTGAAAATGTGTGTTTAGGACTATATTGTTACTGTTCCCACCTTACCACATCATGAACAATTAAAGATGCTTTTATTCTTAGAAAATATTTCGGTTCTCCTACTATCAATTATTGTTTCAGTTTTGTAATTTGTTTCTGTGTTTTCAGAAAGGTTGTTTGTTGGTTTCTTTGATTGCATCACAACATTTTCCATCAATATTTTAGATATTTCTCCATATGGTCTTGTATCACTGCTTCTCAAATTGCCACATATTCTCTCATCACTGTCCAAAATATATATATATATATATATATATATATATATATATATTTTTTTTTTTTTTTTTTGAGAGAGAGAGAGAGTTTTTCTTCTTTGCCTAAATTTTTGGCTTACCATTCAAATTCAAGGTGTGGGGTGGATGCATCTGACTGATTGAGTCCAAGTTATGTTTATTTTTTAGGTAGAAAGGAAGCTTGCAAGATTCATGCCTAATTTTCCACATTTATCGAATGAGAAAGACTCAATTTCACATGGATAGATGTTTTCCAGTAATGGAAATGACCTCAATTTCTAAGTGGTAAAAGCAAATTGTCAATTGATAATTCATATTGAATCTGCATCATATTAAGAAACTACTGGATTTTGAAATTAAATTGCATTAATTCATCATAATATACATTAAACAACAGTATGACAAATCAAAATCATTTGAGATATTATATTTTTATCCCACTTCTAATATTTGTGTCTTATAGATTGCTACAGAACATTGTACATAATGAAAGATTGCTATTTATTTTAATTTGCTTTTGATTTTTATTTGTTAACATTTTCTGAGGAACATGAAACTGCTCATATGTTAAAATGCTCATAAAAATACTTTGCAATAAAAGTATTTTCAACATTTTATCTTCATTATCAGTCACATTTAGAAGGAACAGTCATATGGGCAAAATAAAGGTAATAATGAGAAGGTAGGAATTGAAAGTTTTTAAAAATACAAAATTGCCTGCATTTGAAGGTTTTGAATAAGGTTATATTAGAACCCAAAATGTGGATTCATTTATAAGGTAATTATAGGTTATTTTTCAAACATCAACTATAGATTTGTCAAAGAAATCCATATATAAATGAATCATCTAAGTAGCTAAATTATAGGAATGGAGACCTAAGAACTAGGGAAAATATTTTGTTCTTTGAGAAAGCAAGCATTTATTTTAATGTACATTTCACAAATTTCAGTAGGTTTTTTAAAATCTTATTTATTTATTTATTTATTTACTTACTTACTTTACTTAACTTACTTATTTGCACCAGGAATCAAACTCAGGACATTGTGCTTTAGTTCTTTCAAATGTAATCTTTGTCATGGGTTAAGAAATTCCATTTCCCCATTTCCTAACTCTAAACTTGCTTGAAAATCTAGAAAACTCTGGATCCATGCTTACCACTATTTTAACTATTAAATTATATATGAATTTTCAAAAGTAAGGCTGTTAAAATTAACACATAATTTAGAGAGATATAGTTTTATTTATTAGTTTTTAAAAGATGGGTGGTAGGGTTTTTCATTTTCATTTTGAAAATAAAATTGAAGTAATACAATACTCTGTAAAATCACAGTGAGAGTTAGGAAGGTGGTAATGGTGCACATTTTGTTTGTCTTTGAAAATTGTGAAAGCTTTTAAAATTAAAGCGAATTCTTTTTGGTACTGTACTTCATATATAATTTACTTAGAAGGCATAGTTTCCTAATCACTAACAAAAAGTTGTTAAATTAGATTATTGATGTAGAATACATTCACTCATACCTCTAACAAGTATTATGAACGGCAATTCTGAACTGCGCAAAATGCATGCCTTATACTCTGGTTAATCCACTCTAGCTTCGCATTATACAGAAAAATTACAGAAGTCTGACTATCTTAGGAAACAGTCTGAAAGACTGATTTTTTTATTTACCAAGGCAAAAAATCTTAATCTTGTTTATGAGAAGTGAAATAATGAAATGCATAACAGTTCATAAAAGTTTTGTGTTGCATTTTTGTTAAATTTGAGATGTATCCCAAACACCGGATACATTTCATATGCCTTGGATATAACTTGGATAAAGCAGTAAAAATCTTACGCTATGTGCCTTAATGCAAAGTTCAAGGTTGAAGAGGGCCATGTATTATAGATGAAGGCATATGTTTATAAGCCATTTCTTTGTAAGGGGAACGTCTTTGAGAAATATACACTCCATTATATCACAATATTACATAAGTGCTTCAGTTTGTACTGACAGCATCTGTTCCTTGTCCTGATGTCAACCCAGGTATAAATTTAGAAATGCAAATTTTATTGCTTCCTTTCAATGCTAAATTTTTCCCCTTATACCTCAAATTGTGGTATAGTCCTACAGATTTACAGTTTCTTCCCCTTCATCTAATCATTAATCCTCTTTATTTCTGAAAAGTATACTTGACTCTGTGTGTGTGTTCAAATCAAATTTCCATTCAGTTAACCTATGGGACAGAGGGGTTTTTATAGTCCTGATGCCGATAGTGATAATGATGATGATGATGGTGATGATAAAGATGTCAGCAATGATACGGATGAAGTTCAAAAATAATTTTATTTATAATTCTTATTCTTAGAAACAGTTCCAAATTTTTACTTCTGTTTCTGTTGTTTATGGAGGATAGCTAAAGTAAATCATTAGAATTATCAAACAATGACAGAGAATTATTGCATTAGACGGTGAGATAATTTCATAAATACATGTTATACTTTCTTTCCATTCTTATTGTCATCCTTAATTCCTTTAATTAGTCACTTGTTTATTTACTAAAATGTCTATTGATTAGGCACAATTAAGGCCCTGGAAGACCATGTATAACAAATACAGGCATAGCTGTCCAATTTAGCTTTCATTAATGGAATACGTAGATATCAAGTGCCTGAAACTAACTGTGAAATTGCAACTGTTACAGTTACTATTTATAAAAGTTATGTTACTACAAGCTTATATAATTAGATTTTCATACGATGATGTGGAATTAAATAACTGGTAGGAATGAAAAAGAATTCAGTATTCCAGGGACATTTGATTAAACTCATTGTGAATGTGAAGAATTGAAATCCATTTTATCTGAATTAGAGAAAATTGCAGAGTGGTCCAGATATAGGTTTTCATATGCCTAACGTCACACGGGCAAAGTCAGGTCTTCCTTATGTTTGGTGAAAAGAGCAGTGAAAATATTTTAAGTTAGAAAATGCCCTGATAATATCTGTATTTGGAAATATTACTCTGATATATTTGCTTTGTAAAGAACTAGTTTAGCAAAGATGTACTTACTCTGTGAGAAGTTATAAAACTTAACACAAACCTATAAACCTGGACACTTTTTTAAACTCTGTTTAAACTGTTTAAACTCTGTTTTAAATACTGTTGTTTAATAAAAAAGCAATGCAAGTCAGAGTAAAAAAATGACTTTTACAATAAGTGAGAGAAATGACTCGAACACAGTTAAGATTGTTATTTCTCAATATGTCATTTCCATAGTATGCTTCCATATACCCATTAGGTATTTACCTAAATTATATCCTGTGTGCTTTTGTAACATCTGTGTCACATTTTATTTCTGATGATTCTCCTACCATATGTCTGCCAATTACTTACTGTGTCACTTCTCCAATATCAAAAAACAGTGACATCTTGCATTTTGAACATCAAAATTTATAAAGCCAAAAAGTTCTTGTATATTTTCATGATGCAGTGACTTGTTCATAAACAGTTTATT
>PVJX010029836.1:0-22458 GCA_004027295.1 Dolichotis patagonum | reverse complement strand
AAAAAAAGATACATACTAAAAGGTCAAAGGGGGCACGTATGTGAAGACACAGAGTGAACATCAGAACCAGATATAAATACAAAAAGTATATTGAAATTATCAGACCAGAATTTTTTTTAAAGTGTGATTAACATTCTAAAGGCTCTAATAAACAAAGAAGACAGTATGTAAGATTACATACATGTGTGGTGTAATCAAAGAGATGAACATTAAGAAAACAAAAATAAAAAAGTGAGATAAAGGATGGAAGGAAGAAGGGGACAGGAAAAGGACATAAAAAGAATGAGATGTACTGCAAACATACTAAAAAAATAAAAACAAAAAATATGTGCTAAAGATCAAAAGTAGTATAACAAAAATGAGGAATGCATGCTTTTTGGTGGTGCTAGGGACCAAACTTAGAACCTTGCACATTGAGCAAGCACTCTAAAATGCTCTTATGAATTTCACATATATTTGAGTAAATTTGAATTATTTTGAATAACTTTCTCTGTGAATTCAATTAAGCAAAACATATTTTTATTTTACCTTTCCTTATTCTTTTTTCTTTTATTCTTTCTTTTTGTAGACCTAGGTTTCTGGTGTATAGCTCTACTTTTCTCTTAAGAACTTCTTTTAACATGTCTCCCAATGCAGGTCTACCAGCAATAGAGTTCCTCAAGTTTTGTTTGCCTTTTTGTTCACTTTTGAAGGATAATTTCAAGGCACAGAAGTCTAAGGTGTTTTTTTTAAAAACATAAATATCTCACTCCACTGGTTTTTTTTTTTTTTAATTTCATGGTTCTGAGAAGTAGGTGAAATTCTTATCTTTGTTTCTCTATTGGTAAAGAGAACCTCACCACCAACTTCTTTAAGGACTTTTCTGTCTGATTTTCTGTAGTTTGAATATATATGTCTACATGTGATTTTTCTGGCATGTATCTTTGCTGCTGTTCTCTGAGCTTTCTGATCAGTACTTTCTAATGTCTAACATTAATTTGGCAGAAGTTCTCATTTATAGTTTCCTTTCCTTTCTGTGTTTCTTCTGATACTCTTATTGCATATGTTGCACTTCGTTATTGTCCCTTAGTCTTTTCTTCCTTTCTGCTCCTCTCTCTCTATATTTTTCTCTGTGCCCTTATTTAGGAAACTTCTGTTGAGGTATCTACAAGCTTATTAGATTGTCCTCCCATCTGTGTTTAGTCTACTAGTAAGTTTATCAAAGACATTTATTCTTTGCTGGGGACACATATCAATTTATCTTATAAGACACTCATACTACCTGTGAAATTCTGTGGTCTTACTTGAAGATAAGCTTCAGTCAGTTGTAAATATGTAGGTAACTCTGGGAAACTGATTTAAAAAGCAAAATAAGGAATATGGTTCACAGGCTAACAAAGGAGAAAAAATGTAACTATGTAATATCTTTAATTAAAACAACAAAGTGCATACAAACAAAAAAACAAAAATACGAAAAAGAATAATAGAAATAGATAGAAATAAATAGAAAATAGTATCAAATACAGGAGATATTTATCCAACCACAGTTACAATCACTTTGAATGTAAGTGGTCTAAATACAACAATTAAAAGACAAAATTTTTCAAACTTAATCAAAAGCAAGTCCCAACTATCTGCCTTCTACAAAAACAAGCCCACTTGAAATATGAAGATACGAGCAAGCAACCTGCTGCCCTCATAAGTGGCTGTGGTCTGGCAAGCTGCGGCCACCCCAGGGCAAGAAGCAAGAAGCAACAGCATTTTCTGAGATCCACGCCATGTTCGAACTTAGGGTGCTGAGCAAACCAGCAACCAGCCTGCTGCCTACCAGGGCGCAGGCTTAGAATCAAACATACCATCCCCTCCCCCTCCCCCATTGGCAAGTGGGATCCAGGGATCTTGGCCTCTCTTGGGAGTTTGACCATATGTAATGCAGTGAGTGGGAGGAATTTCCTTCGACTATCTCTTTGAAGGCAGATATTTTTATTGCTGTTTTGCTTTTTCCTGATTAATGGTGTTGCTCTATTCAATATTCTGTTTTGATAAGTTCTATAATATTGTGTATTTGTTTTGATTTTGCTCTACCTGGTTGAAAGAACAACTATTGTGAAGATAATGAGGTATACAATGGTGCCTATTACTGTTGCCCTGGTGACCTGCTGTGATGTTCTGTACCAATTTCACTACACTGTCTCAATTGGCTTTATTCCATCCTGCTTTGATGTATATTACTATATCCAAGTTAATAAAAAATTAAATAAAAAAACAATAGAACATGAGCAAACAAGGTAACAAAATACCTCCCAAAACTCCCAACTCCACCAAAGTGGACCCATGTGACATGGACGAGGAGAAACTCAAAAACAAAGCAACAGAATTATACATAAGTTGATTAGAAAGGAAATAACAACAAAACAGATCAATAAGATACTGAGCAAGCAGAAACATGATATAACTAAACAGATAATGGACTTAAAAAGCAAAAGGAGGGAAAGAAAGTACTCTAAAGGATATAACTGCATGTATGTTTAAGTGTGTAGGATTGATAACCATATTACTAAGTTTTTGTTGGATCATTGAACAGAACTGTTTGCAGCCTCACTGTTTGAATGTCCACTTTGTATGCCTTAATTTTGTAACATGAACAACTATTTCTAAGAAGACAATATGTAATTTATCAACTAGTGATTTCTTACTTTTTTTTTGAAATTCTGTATTATTTCTACCCTTTTTTCTGTTTTGCTTTTTTTCTCTTTAAATAAAATTTTTTAAAAAGGAAATATGAAGATATATATTTTAAAAATAATTGAATTGAAGTAGATATCATGGTAATTATATAATGAAGGGAAACTGGAGCTTACATATTAATTTGAGAGACAGCAGACTTCAAAGCAAGGAAAGTTATCAGTGATCAAGTGGTACATTAAATATGATAAAGAGGTCAATTTTCAAAGAAGATGCAATAAGTACTAACATGTAAGTACCCAGCAACACAGCATTGAATCAGTGCCTGACCCATGACTGTCCAGAAATATCACAGTGAAACCCATTAATTTGTATAATTATTATATATTAATAACAATAATGTTGTTAAACAAGCAATCTGAACATGAGGCAAAAATTGACAGAATGATAAGGAGAAATTGGTGACTCCACTGGTGTCTATATTTTTCTATGAAAAAGGCATAGATCTTGGAAGCAGAAAATCAGTAAAGACAGTTGAATTTAAAAACACTACTAATCAACTATAATGATAAACATGTACAAGCTAGTTTATTCAGTAACCAAAGAACATATATTCTTCTCAAACTCACATGGAATAATCATCTTGATGAGCCACTTTCTTGATCATATATCACACTTTAACAAAAGTTTAAAGAATAGAAACCATAACCATTTCTGCTCTCATACTACAATGCATATGAAACTAGAAAAAAATAGCAAATAATTGGAAAATATCCAAATACTTGGATATTACACAACACATCCCTACATAACAATTGAGCCAAGAAACAAATCTCAAGATGATTGTTTAATGTTTCAAATTAAGTAAAAATAAAAACACAATTTAAAATTTGTGGGATGCAATAAATGCAGAGAAATGCACAGTATTGACTACATATATTAGAAAAAAGGAAAGACTAAAGAACAAATTAAATTCAAACCAAGCAAAATAAAATAAACAATTTACCAAAGAAATCATTGCAACCATTCCTTTGTGAAAGACAATGTTAAGAGAATGAAAAAGAACTCACAGACTTGGAAAAAAGATTTGCAAAACACAACATCTGTTAAAGATTGTTTTCCAAAAGTAGTTCAGTTTTATAAGAAAATTTTTAATACTCAACAATAAGAAATAAAACATTAGCCCAATTTTTAAACAGCAAAAAGTCAAATAGATGCATCCTTAAAAAAGATACAGAAATTATGAGTATATGAAAAATTGCTCAATATCATTTATCAATAGGGAATTGAGAGCCAGGAATGATAACACATGCCTGTAATACCAGCAAATTGGGAGGCTGAGGCAGGAGGAGAATTGCGGGTTCAAGACCAGCCTGGACTACAAAGTGAGCTCAAGGCCATCCTCAACTGTATAGTGAGATCCTGTCTCAAAAAGACAAAAAAAAAAAAAAAAAAAAAAGGAATTTAAAATAATAATAAGTAATCACAGACACCTATTAGAATGGCCAAAATCTAAAACACTGACAAGTTGACGAGAATGTGGAGCAACAAGGACCCTCTTTCATTCCTGGCAAGAATGTAAAATAGCACAGCCTCTTTGGAAGGCAATTTGACAAATTCATACAAAACTCAACCAAACAAATGCATTCCTCGATATTTACCAAAATGAATTGAACACTATGTTCACACACACACACACACACAACCTGTATACAAATGTTTATAGCAGACTTGTTTATATTTTCTAAAATTTGAAAGCAACCAAAATTTCCTTCAATCAGTAGATGAGAGGATAAATGGTGGTACAATAAAGTATTATTTGACACTTAAAAATGAGCTACCAAGCTATGAAAAGACATGGAGCAAATTTGAATGCACATTAGTGAAAGAAACTAATCTGAAAAGCTCTATGATTTCCATTGTATAACATTCACAAAATGACAAAACTATGGAGATGGGAAAAAATCAGTTGTTGCCACAGGTTAACAGTGAGAGAAGAATGAATATGCAGAGCACGGAGGTATTTTAGAATAGTGAAACTATTCTGTATGGTACTACAATTTACACATGGCCTTATACATTTGTCCAAATCCATAATATCCAGAACACCAAGAGTGAACTACTCACTGTAAGTAATAATGATGTGTCAGTGTAGTTTTATCAGTTGTAACAAATGAACCGCTTTGGTATAGGCTGTTGATAGTGGAAAAATTTATCTGAGGGGAGGCAGAGGGAGGGAGTAGATATATAAATCCTTCTGTATTTTCCACTCAGCATTGCTGTTAATCTTTAACTGCTCTAAAAATAGTATATTAATGCTTTTAAATTAACAACACAAAGACAAGTGAAATCTATTGAGTAAGCAAACATCTTCAATAAAATTTGAAATACAGATTTGTTAATTTAATTAAAATTGTGAACATCTACAACATAAAACATACTGTCCAAAGTACTAGGAATAAAAAATAAATGAGACTTAGATCTTACCCAGAGGTGAGGAGACAATCACAAAATTATAATATATTCTGAGAAGCACTATAATAAAGACATGTCCAAACTACTATGCAACACAGAGGAAGGAGTTTCAGCATTTAAATTCACTACTGAACTACAGAACCTATAATCTGTGAAAACAAAGTAATAGTATAACAAATTAATGTGTTAATTTGTATAAAATTTGCAGAAGCTTAATGATAATGTGAAAAAGAAATATAGAAAATAATTATTTTATAATTCTCCATTTAGTTTCTATATGCCTGCTAGGAATTTGAGTTATCTTTTCAAAAATTGTCTGCCTAGATATTTGCATTGTCAAATGTCCTAATTCTTTTCCTTTAATACAGCTAAGTGGGCCTCAACCTTCAGCAATTATGAAAATTAGTATACAGAGATATAGATGGAAAATTATATGCATTATATTTTTGGACAAGTTGCAGAATTTTTGAGCATTATTTTGACCACAAAATATTTGCCAACATTATATTATGTTTTCTTACCCTGCTGCTAACTTGTTTGGGGGCACTGTTCCAGGATGTGACAATAGAGCAGAACCAAATAAGATAAAATAATTTAAATTTAAAATAAGTTCGATGCTAGATCTGTTAAAATAGATTATTTCATGTTGAAATTAAGATTCCAATATCTCATATAACCTGACTAGCAAAAATGCATAAAGTGTACCATGCTGTGAAAAACATTCTCATTAGTGGGTGAGCTCCTGGTTAAAATATTTACACATGAAAATGAAACTAGTAAATAGTAAATAAGCAAGTGAAAAGGCAGTTTAGTATGAATACATTTTAAACTACCATTACGGAAAAATGAAATGTTAGATTCAAGTTGAATACAAAACTGATAAATGTCGTCCGTGTTCTAACTTAACATTGCTGCCCCCTAAGCCTCTGTATAGAACACCTCAGGCTCAGTCATGTCAACAGCACAGAGGAAATAAATATTTTGACATCAGATGATTGCCAGAGTACTGAGAGTACTTGAATTATACCAAATTCCACATAAATATGGGTTTTGTGAATGCATATATGGCAACACATTGAAGTTAGAAGTTAGAATAGTCAGAAATCTTGTTTCTGTTTATACTTATAGCTCAAAAAGAATAAAAGGAAAGACGATAGGTTGGTTTATTTATTTCCAAATCATGAAACACTAATTAGAATTTCTCAAAATATATTTTTAAAAAATTGTGTATATTTAAGATATACAATATTATTTCTTTAATGTCCATTTACATATTTTCCAGTTGAATCCTGGGCCTTTACACTGAGCTATAACCCCAGGTCATTTTTAGTTTTTTATTTTGAGACAGGATCTTTTTTTAAATTTTTGTTTTTCGTGGTACTGGCTGTTGAACTCAGGGCCTTGTGCATGCTAGGGAAGCACTCTACAACTTAGCTACATCCCCAACCCCAAAATGTGTTTTTAAAACACCAATCTCACAAAGAAATCCATGGGCAAGTTGTTTTGGTAAACGATGCACATCGTATTCCTTAATTGAAGATTCACAAGACAAATTAAAACATTCCAAACCCTTTGTAGTCTAATAGCAGAGATATGTATTTCACTCTTCTCAATCAGAACTTCCCAGATTTACTTGATTATGGGTCTTGCTCTATTGAATGTTTATTAGCAACTCTGTGTCTCCCATTTAAGCAGAAATTCTTTTTTTTAAATGCCCCCCCTTTTTTTGGTACCAGGGATCAAACTCACAACCTTGCGCTTGCCAAGCAGGCACTTATGCCGCTGAGCTAAATCCCCAGCCCTTGAGCAGAAATTCTTAACAAAGCTCATAAATGATGTGACTACTATTCCACGTTCATGGGCATTCATCATGGCATTATATCTTTTAAAAGCTTCCCTTATATGTTTCAAAATAACTTCTAAACCATGGTCTTCTTGAAGTCATTCAATGTCAAAATATTTATTTCCTCTGTAGTGAAGACTATGGTACTGTTTGTGTAAAAACTTGTACATTGAAAGCCAATCCCTGATGCAATAGTAGTAAGAAGTAAGAACTTTAGGAGATAATTGAATCTTTAGAATGGTATTAATGCTATTACTTAAGAGACACAAGACAGCCTGTCAGCTCTTTCACTCATATGGATATGTAGAAGCCAGCACTTATAAGGAAGTGGGTCCCAGCCATACCTCAGATCTGTCTGCACCTTGACGTTGGACTTCTTAGCTTCTATAAGCAATACTTTTTTGTTTCTTGTAAATTACCCATTCTAAGGTATTTCACTACAGCAGCATAATCAGACTAAGATATCAGCTAAACATGACAGGACCACAAAACATAAACCTTCAGAAATTCAGAAATACCTTAATAGATCTTTTATTAAGTACTTTTATTAAACAAACTACATAAAATAAGTGCTCAATAAATTTTTGAATTAAATTGAGTTGGATCAAAGTTAATTAAAATACACTGTGTTTATCAGGATAAATCTTGAAGGCAAATGAGCTAGTCTTCTAACAAAAATATTTGTATAAACCAATAGGTTCATAAGAAATTAGTAAGTAGAGGAATTCTAACAAGATACAATAGATCAAGTGTGGTGGTGCACACCTATAATCTCAGTACTCCGGAGGTAGCGACAGGAGGATCCCTGTGAATTTGAGACCAGCCTGGTCTACATAATGAGTTTAAGGCCAGCTGGAACTATGTAGCGAAATACTGTATCAAACATAAATAAATAAATAGGATAGAATGCAGTTGTGGTATTATACAGCCAATTTTTTTCAGGCAAAAGGAACAATAAGACTAGAGATAAAATACAATCTTCAGCAGGAAAAAACTGTTTTGTATTGGTAGCTGTATAGGCTACCAGTGCTGTTATTTCAAATGAGTGCTTTCATCCAATATTTCCTTTCCAAGGAGCTGTGCTCTAGCCATAAAATATTCTTCCTCAGCTCAGAGCTCCAATTCCAGTTGTGCTGGGCCCATGTTAGCAGACTAGCATTTTCATTTTATCTTGCTTGTGCATTTTAGTATCCCAGGAGGCAGTCCCCAGCTGTTATGCCTTCAGACACAATTACTGCTTTTGTTAATGCTCTGGTTATAAAATATATTGTTTTTAAGTGGCCTGACCTAATTCTATTTTCTCATAAAAAGGATTATTGTTAGTATAAAAATTTTCAAACTAGGAGGTTGTCCAGGAACATAAATCTCATACTCTGTCAAAACCTCCTGCAGGTTTAAATTACTCCCTTATAAAGAATGAGTAGCATGTTTTGTTAAAACAGGCTGTTGTTTCTCTAACCCCTTGGATATTGGAAGGAGCACTTGGGAGTTAGTCAATTAGTTATATTGTGTATTGAATGACTTCAATATCCTCCTAACCCTTCCATGTGCTCTTTTCTGACCTTTTTATATGTTTCTAGAAAACATCAAGTTCACTCCCCCTGCAAGCCCTTTGAAGATACTTTTTTTCTTGTCATCCAAGTCTCAGCCCAATGTCACTGTCTCAATGAAATCTTTCTTGGCCACCATTCCTAAGTAATACTTTACTCCCCCAAACTTAACGTTCCATCACATTCCTCTGTTTGATTTAATTCCTAATACTTAGCACTATCTGACTTTAGTTTCTGTCTTGACAGCCCACAAAATCATAGACTACATCTGCCTTGCTTAGAGAAATAAATCCAGAGACCAGGATGCATATGGCTGAAGGAGAGGATGAAGGAAACAAGCCCACTACCTGCCATCCACTTTCTAATCATCAATGTCTCCAGCCTCATTCAACACTGCTTTCTCTAACAGCTTCTCATCACAATGCTAGTCATTATTTTTAAAACTAATAGAAACAACTAGTCTCCTAGCTTTATGTCAAGCCACACTCTATTTCTGCAGGGTCATTGATAAATTCCCCGTGTCTAGAAGGCCAGGCTTCTCAGGGGCACTACAAAAATATTTCTTGCATGTATGACTTCATTAAAGAAAAATACTAACTAAAATATTAATATATTTTTCCCTGGACAATTAAACTCAATTCAATCTGTTAACTTGTTTTGTTTGCCCTTGTGCCTGTGTTCTTACCATCTTACAGTGCATACAGATGAATAAACCGTAGCATATTTTCAAGCTCTATTCATTATATCTATCTTCTAACAGGATATTCTTCTGCTGTTTTCCCTGTAGGTCTCAAAGTATTTAAAGGACCAGTATCATGTAAAGTTACTGGAATAAAACTAGAGCTGAGTCAAGAAATGGCTTAGAGACTCAATTTGCATAGTGGAAACACTGACCTCCAAATAGATAAAAGATTGATGGATCATTGTATCTACATGCAGAGGTACTTCATGGGTTGAGTCTCAAGTTTTTTATTGCTACAAAGCAAATTTTTTTCATGAGAATTATGCCTTTAAATATACCATAATATTCATATTTTAATTTTTTAATTAAATATATCATTTAGATTAGTATCATGTAGCTACCATCACAGTGATATATGAGGCCACTGGTCGTAATTCATTCTTTTGATCATTTGCCTAATATTACTGAACAGTCTGAGTCAGTGATTATGATGCCCAATTTAACAAGAATGAGTACTTCTATCTAGTTAATGCACAAAAGTTCAGGTATATGGCATTGTGTTCTAACTCAGCAGGACCTCCATACTCCACTGTCTTCCGTAGCTATGAAACTGTCACAGTCTAATGGGGCTGTAAATTCATTACCTTGCACACTGCCTCACAACAAGGAAGAGACTTTATTCCTCCAAATGGAGATTTCAAATGTAAATAATACTTAAAGCAAAAATATTAGAAAACTCTAAGCTGTATACATCTGAATAAAAACACTAGGAAATTGTCATCATTTATAATAACAAACGAATTCAGTACAGTGAAGCATTTGCTATTAACCAGTGCCATAGGGACTAGGTGTCTTAGCTGTCAAGAAATTTCCCTTGGGGTTGCTAGGCACAAATCAGTCCAACACTAATGAATCTTAGCCTATTTATCTCACTTCTAAAACCATTATATACATAGCTAAATTTTGCATGGAAGATAAGCACAGTTACTAAGCTAAAAGATGAAAAGGAGAAGAGAGCTTGGCACGCAGACACACTGGCAGTCCCACAAAAAGTTTTTACCAGGTTAACTGAATAAATACAAGCTAATATACAGTTCTTATTACCATGTTGCTATTTTATTTGATGATGGTGATAAGTAACATTCACTGAACTGCTAAGATGTATCAGGCTTTGTTCTACTAAATGCTAAGGCTATTCATATCATCTCATTTAGTTCTAGCATTCTAATAAGTCAACACTACTGTAAGATCTACATTAAAGACAAAGAAGCTTGAACTTAATGCAGTTAGGTAACATCTCAAGGACCATAAAACTATTAAACATCAGACCTGGACTCCACAGTTTATTTTCTTAAATACCATGATATCCAATTAGATGGTACCAATAAACATTAAAATCATCTGAGGGAAGAAGTACTGTTTCCACCTAGTGATGCCAGGGCATGTGCTTTCTACTTTCAGCACATATCAAGCATTAAAAATAAAATGCTTTAAACATTTTACTAAAATTGCATTCTACTCCCACTCATGGAAATATGAAGTTAAGGTGAACACTATGTTCCTTGCCTGTTTTCAAATTCTTCTTGACCTTTATCCAGAGTGTATTTTTTGGAATAATGAAAACCAGGTTTTTCAGCCACACCAAAAACAGAGCCTGCCCCATGCAGGCTTCATCATGTATTGTTGTTGTGAAAATTAGATCCTCCTCTAACATTTTCTGAAATTCCAAATATTTTGATTTCTTATGCTTTCCAACATGCAAACTTATCTCTTATTTCTAAAGTTCATAGGTCAAACCATAAGGGTGAAATCTGGCCATTGATAGAGCCTTTAGATAAAGGCCTTTAGATAGGCCTAGAAGAAAACTAGATATAGTCATGGGTCCCAAGTTAACAACGTTAAGGTCATAAATGTAGTCAAAGTTGTAAGCCTGTGACTGCTGGCTCACGAATATAACAAATTCAGTAGGGTTGTTTACAGGAGGCTATCAAGGGTTCTGTGGCTCTGTAAACCAAATTTATCTTTAATAACTACTTTAAATCCAATAAATGTTTTGTTGTTATAGTTGTTATCATATAGCTGAAAATCAATTACTCAGTGTAATCCTGACCCATCACTTTGATCTGCCTAGAAACATGCAGAGCCACAAAGTCATGGTCAAGGAGACAAGCCCAGATTATTGCCTCTCTATTTCTTCTCTGTAGTTGAAAAGACAAACCACCACCACTACCACCCCAAAGAGCCAAAGAGGTAGTCTATTTTTTTCAGAAGTACAACTTGTACAAATCTGAAATATATAGCTCAGTAAACTTTTATAGACATACAACCTTTTTGTATTCAACATAATTTATAACCACACTGAGTCTAAAATATTTCTAGCACCCCAGAAGGGTCATTTGTGTCACCTCCAAATCAATATCCTCTACCATGGTTAACCACTCTTCTAACTTTGTCCAAGTGGATCCCTTTTGCTTATTCTTTGCACTTTAAAAAGTGGAACCATAGAGGCATAGTAGGTATTCTTTTGTATCTGGCCTCTTTTACTCAACATTGTCTTTAAGTGGATACCATTGAAATAACTTCCTGTAAACAATCCTATTGAATTTGTTATATTCATGAGTCAACAGTCACAGCCTCACAAGTTTGACCATATTCTTGACTTTTGCCTTGTTATCTTGGGGCTCATAGCTGTATCTTACATCCATGTTATTTGGGAAATCACTAGTTAACTTGTATTGTTCTGAAGGCATTTTATTCTGTAGAAGGATATTTAAATTATTCCTAGTTTGGGCTCACCAAAATTAATGCTAATGTGTACATCCCCTTACAAATCATTTATGTTAGGTAATGCCCAGGAATGGAATTGGTGGCCTATAGTATAGGTAAAAAATCACCGTTAGTATGCTGCCAGATTACCAAAGTGTATCAGTTTATCTCCTACTAACAATGTCTGAGCTCTAGTTGCTTTGCATATCAGACTGGTGTATTAATTTTAAGATTGGAAAGGGCAAAGACCTTTCTCAAATTAGCCAGAGACTTCCATCCACATGTCAACTCATTCCCCATATTCAATTACATCATTGATTTCCAGAATTAAAACAATTGGAAGCTTTCATTTGAATAGCTTACTCTGGACGTTAATAAAATGCAAAGGATTCTTTTAGTTTTTCAGATTAAACATTAACATTTTCTGGTAAAAGCAAATGATCAATGGAGAAAATAATGAGGATTCTGTTGGCTGTGTGTACAAGAGTTTGATACAGTTGCTTCTCTAAACAAAAGTCTGTGTATTTGAACAAGCTGGCTGCCAATGGCTTTCAACAGGAATTAAGTAATTAGATGATTCTATTTTTTTTCCTTTGCAACAAATTTGCCTTTAGCCAGCACAGTAGAGTATGAGATTTCCTCCTCTGCCAAATGCAGTCCCTATTATTCCCCATCCATCTTCATTAACTATCACAAGGGTGAACATAAGAGAGTTCCACTTTCAGCAATTTATTCTTGAAGAAATTTTATTATGAATCTTGTACAACAAAAGCCCATTTGTCAAAAATAAAAAATGTGCATAATTGGGAGGTAGATTTTGAGGAAGTGGCAGATAGATAAAACATTCTCTGAAATTAGCCCAGAAATGTTCATTCTTTCTCACTTGTGACCTCTCTTTTTCTAAAATTCTTATCAATATTTTATTTCCTCTGGCATATTTCATATACATAGAACTATGTATATTTTTTAATTTTTTATTTTAATGTAAAACAAATATTAATAAAGAAAATATAAAAATGTTCTTCTATGAGAATATAAAACAAAATTTCTAAAAAAAATACTAGAGAATAACAACACTTAATATACTATGTATCATGATCTTAAAAGAATGTCCGAAATGTTACTCAGAGTATAAGGAAAAAAAGTTTTATCCTTTTACTTGTTTGTCTCTTCTTTACAAAACTATGCATATCAACTCTATTCAATTATTTTTGGTATTCCACTGCTTAGGAATTGTATGAATGCTCGTCCTCAATATCCAAGTGCTGGTCATAACTAAATGTTCTTTCAAGTCCAAGTTTTTCACATAAAAATGGTGTCTAAGACCATTCTCCTAAATGATCGAGCTGCTTCCTCAGATGACTGATACCTTTTCTCTCTCCACAGCTATTTCCAAAGAAAGTCTATTTCTGCAAGTACACACTAAATCTATGCTAAGAATTTACCAAAATCTTCTAGTAAGTGTGAGCTTCATCCCCTGAACCTATAATCCAAAGTCCTTTAAACTTCTAAAAGATTGTGTTTAAAAATGCTCTGATGAGGGTATTTTGGCTCATACTAGAATCCCTACTTTTTTATCTTTCAACACCAGGGTATTGTTCACCGGTCTCCGCTCTATAAGGCAGAGTTCAGGTTCTATCTTCTTGTGTTACTCACTAATTTCCCCTATTCTCTACACTACTTTCTTCAACAAGTATCTTCTCAACTTTATTTACATATGCTAGTGAAAGTTCCCCTTTTCAAAATAAAACAGTTCTCTACCTTCATCCCCTGTCCTATACCTCTTCATGGTCCAATTTCAGAAAAAGGCTGCCAAGATTCCATCTGCTCACATTCTAGTCATGCCTCCATCCTCTAAGAGTTTGCTTTTATCCACATCATGTTATGGAAACTGTAGTGTTTATCAATAGTATCTGGCTTGGTAAATGCAGCTAGAAATGCTTAAACCTTACCCTACTTTATTTTCAGTGGAACAATTGATCACTTCTTCCTTCTTGACATACTTGGCCTACCAGTCATCATGACAGCAGTATCTCCTGGTTTTTCTTCTAAGGCTCACTTTCTTCTCTTTTGCAACACACTAACCCTCTGCCTATCTTTGGAGACATGTTTCCACATTGCCTACATCCCCTTCAATACTCACACCACACCTTCCCACCCCAGCACATTCTTGTCCAGTCACGTGATTTCATTTAATACCTGGATCACTCCACCTTCCATAGAATGGTGGAGGCAAGTGAAACCTCTGAACGCACTGATGAGTGCAGAGATGTAAGAAGATAGAATCTGGCCCATCTTTTCTGGGTAATACACTTGTTACCTGGGTAAAATTCAAATCCTTCTCCTAGTCGGGAGACCTATAAATATAAATTTCTACAGCTTCCCTCAAATTTTGTCTCCTGGTCCCTCCTCAGCATCTGCTTCCTGATGTCAATGAATGGTACCACTATGCACTCATTGCATGAGTCAAAATTTAAATAAAGTCACTCTCCCACACCACATCAAGTCACTCAGGTACAGATTTAATTGACTGTTAGAATATCAAGTAATCATTTTGAGTGTTTACTAGGCACCAAGCACTTTGCAAGCAGCTCTTCTATGCCTTACCTAATGAACATTAATTCAAGGATTAGTATTGTCCCAATCTTACAGATAAGAAAATTAAAGCTTAGAGATTTAGGTAATTTGTCAAGTTGTCTATCCAGAAAATATGAAACCAGGATTTGGGGAGCTAGAGTTTTTAACTATTATGTTGAATAATTGAATCACCTGGACATCCTTTAAACTATACTTGTTTCCCAAAGTTAAACCACTATCATCTGCCTGTCCATTTCTCTCTGTGTTTCTGTCTCTCCACTCCCATCCCTCCCTGGCCCAATCCTTTCTCTCTGCTCAGTCTGGATTCTTAAAACAGGATTTTAACGTATCTCCTTAAATTCATTTTGTCTCCATTTTCCACACCAAAGGGGAACTCTCAAAACATAAGATCAAGTCACCTCCTGTTTTAATTAAGAGCTGCTTTTTTTAGGGGAAAAATTCAAGGTCCTTCACATGGTTTCCAGAATTTCTATGATTTGAGCCACTTTGGCATATGCCTTACCACTGTCCTTAACCTACATACCAATTGAACCAAACTTGTTTCACATACACTCTAACCACAGGCCATCACATTCACTATTTCCCTTTTATGAAACAATCTGCCACACACACCCCTTTCCTTCTATCTAGAGTCCTGTTGGACTTTCCTATGGGTCCTGTTGGTGGCCACTGCCTCCATCGCCTTTGGACAAGTTAGACTCTGGCTCAGTAACCCCATTGACTCCTCTACTTACACTATTGCTCACTGTGTTAACTATTTATTACACTAATTCCTCTGCTGCATTTTTTATTTTTATTTTTATTTTTTATAGTACATGTTTGTAGTACATAATGTTTACATTTCCTTGTGGGGACTTGATACGCTGACATAATACACCTTAACTTTTCATCCCTTTTCCTCCCTCCCCACCATCTCTTGAACCATTCCCTTTTGAGAAAGACCTAGTTCCCTACTTCCTAGTATCTATGTTTTATTTTGCTTTTTATTGACATTTTGGATTTCTCATATAAAGCTTGTTGGTCTGATTTAATTCACTTAACATCATGGTCTCAAGATGCATCCATTTTAACACAAATGTCACAAATTTATCCTTCTTTATGGTAGAATAGTACTCCAATGTGGATAAATACCATATTTTTTTGATCCAGTCATCTATTGATAGGCATACAGGTTGCTTCCAAGATTTAACTATTATGAATTGTGCTGCTATAAAATGGGTATGCATGTATCAATGTAACATGATGTTTAACTCATTGGAAAAGATATCTAGAAGGTAAATAGCTGGGTTGAATGAAATTACTGAAGACAGAGTGTTACGGTTTTTGTTAGCTGTCTCCCCAAAGCCTAAGCGGGGCTTCTTCAAAGGTGACTGAATCTAGAGTGTGAAATGCTGGAATTGATTCACATTGCAGTGCTAGGATCAAAAGCATTAAGATGAAGGGTGTCAATGTTACTGCCATAAGTACCCTGGATAAAATAAAAGGGGTAGAAAGACACTGTTAAAGTCCCTTGTTGCTTTTCCTTCCCTTGTGGGTACCAAGAACAGTTCTCCTCTGTGATGTCCCTCTTCCAAGTCACCCTGCCTTAGAGTCAGCCAATAATGAACTGAAACCTCTGAAAACTGTGACCTAAATAAGTCTTTCCCCCATTAACTTTGGGGATGGGGAATTTTGTCTCAGCATTGAGAGAAAAATAACTAAGACTCACAGGTAATGTTGCCTTTTCCCCATGTTTCAGTGCCTAACGTGCTCATACAGAGTACCCATCCAATGTATACCTACTGGATGAATAAAAATTCATTTAAATGCTTAAGATAATTTTTATTGTTGCCTTTTTTTCTTGCAGAAGCAGGTTACTTTTCCAAAAACTCTTGTTTGCCTCCAACAGAAGCTTGTAATACTTAACTTTCCAAATATGTATGTACTATGCAAGACACTACAAGAGGCACAGAGGTGATGAACATAGAGTCCCTGCCAGTGAGGAGCTTATGATTCAACAAGCAACAATATGAATTCCCAATTAATTTAAGAAGAAAAAAATATAACTATTTCCAATATAGTTATAGGAAGCTAGCATTTGAAATGAAAGCAGTTAGGGTGTCACTAAATGGACAGGCAGGTACAGGCTGCTGAAAATAGACAGACTAAGGAAGAGAATGAAACTAGAAAATGAGGGCCCTCAACACTTGAACAGCAAGAAATGTGAAGAATATGAGCCATCTAGGCAAACCATGTGGTTTGCCTAGAGTTTGGAGAATGATGATGCCAAAAGATAGGCCAGAAGGGTAAGTGTGAGTCAACCCAGGGAGGGCCCTGACACCAAGGATAACTCTCTTTATGTTCAGAAGGCAATGGGGAACCACACAGAGTTTGAGCAAAAGAGTGATATGATTGGAGCAGAGTTTTTGGGAAGGATTTTTTTTCTCTGTGTGTAGAACAGATTAGCCACTAGAAGTAGGAAAATATCCATACTTCACCAACTCTTGTTCAAAGAGGCACTGCTGTAAGGTTTAGCATTCAGAAACAAACTATGCCAGGACAGTGTCTGAAAGTAAGCAATGTGATCTCTACCCTTAAGGAATATTTCTTGTCATAACAGAAGCAGAAAATGATAAAGAACTGAAAATATATGTGACAGTTATAATGCAGAATGTAAAACCAAACAGGAATCTCAAACCTGGGACTGGTCTAAGGAGGAAAAAGAATCTTTCCAAAGAACCTGAACTACAAAGTAATTATTTAAATTGGGGCTCTGAATGACAGTATCAGTGTGAGCCCAAAACCTCAGGTAAATAAAATATAAGGGAAAAGACAAAAGAGACACTATAGAGGCAATATGCATATAAAAGGCAAGCAATTTGATGTAGTGAGAACTGAAGGAGAGGAGAGAGCAGACAGAATGAGAGTCTGACCTACAGGGTCTGGGATAATGGTAGTGCCTAAGAAGTTAGGAAAAGATGCTGGTTTGAGAAGGAACATGAGTGTGTTTGGTACAAGATGCATGTTAGTCTTCCAGTGGTGCATGCAGACAGTTTTATAACAGGATAATTAACATTAAGGAATTAGGGTTGCATTATCTTAAAAAGCCAAATCCTGTATATTATAATTACTGGATACAAACACATAGGAACAGCTGTATAATACCATGTGTACTCTCTCCAATCTCCAGAGAAATAGCAGATAAGACCAATTCTTGGAAAGGAGAAGAATTTTCAAGTTTTATTTTCTGCACATTTACACTTGGACTTTTATAATGATGATATGGAGTTTAAAACCAATAGTGAAATCCTGTCTCAAAAATAAAATAAAACAAAACAAAAGGTTTTGATAGTATCTTTAGCACTAGAGATACCAATTTTTATGTCATTGGTATGTGTACCATGTAGAAGAAGATATCATTGCACAGTGATAAAATTATAAAGATATAAAATAAGTGTTCTATGACTTAAGACCGGAGACATATTCTTAGAGATTCAGGAAAAGAAACAAATACCAAAACAAGTGAGAAATACCTATTCAATCATAGGCATCGTACATAACATAAAAGGGAGGCTGGCAGAAGATAGAAATAAATCATGTGCTAGATATTATGTCACCGACCATATGTGGATGGAGGCAGAAACAAAGATAAAACAGATAATTGCCATTTATTAAATATTTATTATATATCAGAAGCATGCTGAGAATTTTACATAGATTATTTTACTTGCCTAAGTAGAATTAATATACATATAAAAGTTCTCATTTGGAGATGTGAAGACTGAACCTCAGAAAGATCAAAATTTAAAATCCCACTGCTATTGTAGTTGAAGTTCAAGCTATTGTAGTTGAAGTCCAAGTTCAAAGTCAAGGCTGAATTCACAGATTTTGCTCAGTGTCCTGGCCATCTTCTTTACCTAGAAAAAAAAAACAAGCAAAGGTTTAAATGCTACACTGTCATAGTGAAGGTGGTAACTAACAGGAAGATTAGAGCTGGTGTTATGTGATTGGAGCCACTGTCAGAAACTATATATTGATTTTTTTTAAACAGTGACTGCTGAAGTCAGAGATTTTGCAGAGAATAATTAGAATCAGGACACAGAATTTATAATTTTTTTTATGATGGTCACCCAAAGTTAACACAAGAAAGTGCAGGAAATCTATCCACAACACTAAAGACATAGAATATTCAGTCAAGGGCCTGAATCCCACAGCAATGTTCTGCATGAGTCCAGATGAAGACCCAGAGCTCATGACAATGCCTCCCACAAGTCCAACTGGAGGTCTAGGGCCCACAAAAAGGACTCATGCCAGTCTCTTTTACGATCTGTTCTGGGAAGGCCCAAAGGCCAGCAGTGGAAGCTAGAAAGTCTATTCCAGTGGGGTGAAGGAGCTGTGCTGATAGGTTGAGGGTTCTACACTGAGAAGTCACACTCAAAACAAGACCTGGGCTGTCTTGAAAAGCACCACAGTCATCCTCAGAGACACGGAGGTCCTGAGCCCCTCCTACAATAAGAACAGTCGAGTACATGCCAGAAAGCCAGCATAACGAGTTTGTCCTGGAGATTAAGCAGCACATATCTTCTCCTCCAGAGCCAGGAAGTGATGTTCAAAGTAAGGACCAGAGCTCCCCCAAAGTGAACCACATCACTCTCACCATCAAGGTCCCGAGCTCCTCTGATGACAATGGTTGAACTCACACTGGGGAAGCTAGTCATGATCTCCTCCAGGAGAACCAACAGCTCAAACAGCAACACCTAGAAAAACCCACAATGCTCAGCTTCTCCTTCTCCACATCTCTATTTATGCTGGCAACTTTCCTCAGGTAGAACATCTATATTCAGCACCATGCTGATTTAATTCAGCTGGCATTAAGTTGATCATCAGTTTTTAATCCATAACAATAATCATCCATCAATGTATTTATTTTAATTTTTATTAGTTATACAAAAAGTGGGTTTCATTTTGCATATGCACACATTCATGTAACACACTTTAATCATTTCTACTCCCTCTATTACCCAGTGAATGAAAGGAGTGATCATCAAATGGGAGAAATTAAAACGCATCGAAAGTCTTGACCATTATGAGAATGAGTAATTTTTAAATGTGACATGAAAGAAAGAATTATTTATGGTTGAAGAAGTAACAAAAGAGGTACATTTAATGGAGTCATATCCTGGAAGAGAAGGTGCCAAGACTATCATTGAAAAGTCTGAGCTTACAAGGTATTACAATCTGAAAAAAAAGAGAAAAAAAAAACACAGGTGAGAGAGATGTCAATAGAATAAACTGAGAGATATTCTGCTGAGTGACTTCAAATAAGAGTGGCTCATATAAGTTTGGGGACTTGAGGAACTTAGAGAAAATTTTGAATGACCACTGTAAAAATATAGCAGTAAGCCAACATGATCAAAAAATGCTGAGTGGCAGGGTGAATCTGATTAAGAAATTAGTGGGGATTCTATAAGTACATTTATCCATACAAGATTTGATTCAGCAAGGTGCAATAGTGATCCAATATTCTAGGGAGTAGACTAAACTACTTAAAAAGTCCATCACTCCAAAATGGGTAGTAGAGAACAGAAGTTTCTCCAGCCTTAAATTAAGCTTTGTTTCTACAACCTGTTACCTCCACAGACCCATAACAGGCTGTAAGAAATAAATCTCTGCATAGCTCAGTATTTTGACACATTCTGTACATAATCAATATTAAGTAATTAGATAGTGAATAAGTGTTTATCAAATAATTGAAAGAAAAGGTGATGGCAAAGAGCTAATTAACATGTAAAACAAAAAAGAAAAGGGATCGAGGAATAGGTGGAGGAGGAGGGAGAGAAAGGAGAGGGGATAAAAAAGGAATTTAGATGTACATGTACCAAGTCCTAACAAGGAACACAAAAATTGTGTACTACAAAAAAAAAAAAAAAAAAAAAAAAAAAAAAAAAAAAAAGGAATGAAAGTTAGGCTATAGCGTAAAAAAGGTTATGGCCAGAGAAAGAAATTTTAGAACTTTCGATCATTGAAGCAAAGTATTGTTGATGGCTGAAATACAAGATCAAATCAGATTAGTAATTTTAAGGGAGGTCACTGAAACAGAGACCTCTGGAATCTGAGAAAGAAATGTAAATGTATTCCAAAGGAGTCATCTCAGGATGGGTATGAGGAAGACAAAAAGCCAAATGGGTGACACATGAAAGCACTGTTAGGAGAATGTCTATATGTTGTTTATAGATGTCTGAGACAAGGAATAAGAGAAAAGTTTTACAATGAAACTTCAAAATAAAAAATTGCTAGTGGAAAGCACAGAATGTATAAAACTAAATGTAGGGGAACTATTGTCAGGAATAATGAAGGTTATGCAAACAATATGGTTTGTACTTTAAAAGGAAATAAAAATAGAGAAAGATGAGAGCTAGAAAGCGCTACACATAGAGATAGTCTGGCAAAATTATGGAAGGAAAGGATCATGTACTCTTTGAAATCTGATAGCTCTGCTCTCATATTGTTTATGTCATCAGAAAGAAAAAGTGGTGTGAATTCCGGTCCCAAGTGTACATGGTGCAGGCCTGGCTGAGGTGTGGTTTGAGGGGTCCAGCCCTGCCCTGGGCTCACAATCGAAAGGTAGAGATGTTGAGATTTTGGCTCCACAGTACTTTCCCAAAATCATGCCCTTCTTAGACTCTGAGGGCCACTAGCAAATTCTTCCAGACATCCAATGTGTATAACTGAAAATACACAATATGATTTTCATTTTTATCTTATCAGAAATCTATTCTCAGCCAGGTGTAGTGGCAACATGCCTGTACTCTCAGCATTCTGTGATGTTGAGGCACAAGGGTCGCAAGTTAGAGCTCAGCCTGGGAACTTAGCAACTTAGTAAGACCTTGTCTGAAAAAAATAAATAAATAAAAATTGACTGGAGATATATCCCAGTATAAAGGCTTTGGTTAATTCCCCAGAACTGCAAAATATAGATATAGATATTAGATTCTATAAAACAGTACATACAATTGTAACTCTGATACATACATATTTTGATATTTATTACACTTCATATATATCTTGATGGAATTCTTATGAAATTGAATTTTCAGAATTCTTTTAATCTTAGGTCACAAACCTATAGCAGGTTTACAAACTAGGAGCAATCTGTGTGCGAGCCAGATGTCATACAGTACAGCTACAAATGTTGAAAACAACAAATTCGCATCAACTCTATCAAATGAAAAATGAAATTATCTTTCTATTCTTCCTATTAAATGTGATATTATGAAATCTTAATGAAATTAAAATATAATAAAAAAGTATGTGCCTGAAATATGTAGGAAACATATAAAATTGTATTTGGCAATTAGTAAAAAAAAAATACTGTTACTTTTGTGGGAAAAAAGAAATTTTTGAGGAATCTGAGATTTACCCTACTTCATAATAGCTAATTAGTCCACCACAATTTTAGAAGTTCTAGTGGAAGACACAAGCTCCCAAATCAGAGATAATGGACTTTATTACTCATATCAATAGCAGTAGCCACAGCTAAATAATTTATTTTCTTGTGTCAGCTTGAGAGACCTACTTCCCTCAGGTTGATGTAAAAGGGATGGTTGACACCTGAGCGTGTAATGTGTTGAATTACAAGACCTGAACCCTGATCTTCAGCAATTCAAGATTTTTATGATGGAGAGACCAGCATCGTGGCCTGACTCTGTGGGACCCGAACCTCCGGGACCCGCAGAGTGGCCCGGGCTGTTTGGATCGAAAATCTGCGCAGACCAGCATCTCGGCATGACTGTTTGGGACTGGTAGGCCCGCCCTTCATCCGCAGGGAACTGCCCTGAGACCCGCATCTGGACCAGGTCTGTTTGGGCCCGTAGCCCCGCCCTTCACCCCCAGGAAATCTC
>PVJX010029835.1:6915-17152 GCA_004027295.1 Dolichotis patagonum | reverse complement strand
TTCTACATGCTTTAACTTTGTAATTTGAACAACTATTTCCAAGAAGTCAGTATGTAATTAGTCAAGTAATAATTTCTTAGGTTTTATTGTTGTACTTTTCCTTTTTTCCTTGGAATACTGTATGGTTGCTACCCTTTATTCTGTTTTATTTTGTTTTGTTTTTTCCTCTTTAAATAAAATTATAAAAAAAAATAAATTTCAAGCTGCTCTGCCACGTTTTTCATTTGCCCTAACCAGGTTTGTGGCTTCAGATCAGCTACAATGGTCAGCTTCCCTGATGGTTTGCTCTGAGAGCCACTGCCATTTTGACAGCATCTGGACATGAATTTTCCACTCTCTGTTTCAAATTAAGTCACCCTCTTCCACTGTTATAGTACTGGAGCTGCCAGTGGGCATACCTGCCTCACTGACCCAGGGATAACTCGTTCTTTAGGGAATTTGGGCAGGAGAAGCAGTGGGAACAGCCCTTGGCTAAAGTCTCCCTTGTTCTTAAGACTGAGTAAAATTCCATGATTAAATATTTCCCAATGTGTTGTGTTCCTTTCATCAGTTTGAAGACTCTTTAAGTGGTTGTAATGGCTTTGTCCAGTTTCATCTTTCCTTTTTGGGCAGAGGTTTAGCCAGCTTTCCACTAAGCCAATCTAGAAGCCCCACTTTCACACCCATTTACTTTTTGACTGTTTTTTTGAAGTTGAGGATGTAAAGAAAGATGGTTGTTCGGAAGGATGTTACTTTGAGACTGTTACTGACTCAAGTCTATTTCCTAAGTGTTAGTAGAATCATAGGAAGTTTGTTTAATGTATTAAACTTCCTCAGCTTTGCTCTTTTTCTGGTGTGAGAGTGGTTTGATTTTATATACAGGTTATCAGCATTCTTGTATGTGAGCATTTGAAGTGATAGACTTGCTGGATTGCTTTGAATACAGTAGCTAGCTTAATGTTGTGATTCCTTCTATGGCTTATTTATTTTACAAGAGTAAGCATTACCTGGTATAGGAGCACTCATGAAATAGGGAGTTAGGTGTGTGCATTGCAGAACTGTTGTGGTACAGCTGTAGGGTACTACATTCATTTGTATTGTGCTGTGAATTCAGAGACTGGAGTATGGATCTTGCATGACCAAGGTACCTGCCTAGTGTTCGCTCCTTAATTCTTTGTGCCCTTTCCCCAGAGGGTCCTGTGCCCAGAGAGCACAGGTCAGTTGCCTAGAGAGTTTACTCTTCCATCACATGTCGTTTTCCTTCATCCTTTCTTGTGCCATTCTAGTCTTTCTCCTGGAAGCTTCTCCTCAAGGCCAGCCACAGTCTCTCTATGTTGCTTATCATTCATGAATTTGTGTTTCTTGGGTGAAGTGGACCAGATTTGGCATCTCTCTCTGCTACCTTTGTGCCCTGTGCCCTCTGAGGGTGAGCTCTGTTATAGGATGCATTTGTCTGGACGAGATTGCTTTTATAGGGCTGCTGAGTCTTCACCTAGGCTGGCTGCAAGTCCTTTTCTGACCTACCTGCAACCCATCTCTTTTTATATTAAAGCACAATATTGTGTTTCAGTTATGGTGATTGGCTCAGGGGAGGACACTTTGATTGGATTTGTGGACCTACTTTTTAGGTACTTTCTAATGAAAGGCTGCCATATAAGCCAACAACGGAAATATGGTCAGTGACTCAGCACTGTTTATTAACCCATTGAGCCCTGCAATGTTGCTGAGCACTGTGCTAGATGACAGGGACATAGAGGCAAATCAGACAGCTCTGAACTTCAAGGAATTCATGGGCTGGATGTCAGGATAGAAGAAAATAAAGGAAAAGACAATTAAATAATTAAATTACAGGTCATGCACATTGCTAGGGATGCCCAGAGGAATTCAAGGAACGTCTGTTAGAGAAGTGGCATTGACACAGAAAGTTGAAAGGAGAATGGATTAAGAGTAAGCCAGTAAGCAGGGTAGAGAAGCTGTTCTGAAATTGGGAGTGGCACATGCAGAGGCACTGAGGTCTGCAAGCGCACAGCCTGTTGTCACAGTTCTGGTGTCCAGGGGGTCAGAAACTTGGTGTAGAGTCAGAGGGAGAGGTGCTTAGATGCACTCTGATTCATCATTTTTTTAAAACTTCATTTCTGTCCACTTATACTTCTTTTGGGGTCATCCATCACATTTCAGGCATTTCAGAGTATTTTTCCTACTGTGGGATAAACTTATAGTTTAAAATAAAATCTCAAGACCCAGAAGATATTGCTCCAATTGCTTACGGCACAGACAAACTTGTTTTTTTCTGCTTGAATGATCATACTTATACAGAGATGTGGATGAATGTTTTAAAATGTGATTATTTAAATATAGTTACCGTTTACTGAATGCAGACTGTGTATCAGGAACTTGTATATAAATCACCCTGCAGCTTTTTGAGTAGGTGGTATTATCTCTAGTAAGAAAACAGGCTCTGTGAGCTCACGTCACACCAAGTCACCCACTTTGGTCTCTGTCACTTGCTCATTGATGCCTTCCTTCACTACCTCCACTCTGGAGTTTTACTTGCTTCTAGGACCCTTGTGCTCTGGCCTTGTGACCTAGCCAGTTGGAAGCTTTCTGCACCTCAGCATTCTCATTTTTCCTTTTGCTGCACTGAAATTACTGTAGCTTTTCTGAGGGCCTCAGTGCCTCTTGCCTGGTTTCTCATCAAGAAGCAGGATTTAAGTGTGATATGTACTGTAGGAGCTGGGTACTATGCTTGATGCTGTGTACCCTAACTTCACTAGATGCTTGCACATATCTGGTGAGCTGAGTGGGAAACTGAAGCTTTGAGGGAGACTTGCCTAAGGTTCCTCAAGTTTGTAGATGGTGGATGAAGGGTGTGGCCTTGTAGGGAGTAGACCTGCAAAAAGGGTAGTGTCCAGGTAACAGGTACCATTGAGGCAGGTGGGAAGCAGTTTGAAACTGTGTATGGCAAGAGAGGGTAGGTTAGCCTGTGTGAATACTGTTAGTAGTAGCAAATGTGGCAGGCTTTCAAACCTGTGAAGGTTTGCATCTCCAGGGTATGGGCTGGGTCCGTGAAGTGGCTTACAGTTGCCTATAGGGACATCTGGTGTGTGTGTGTTGGGAAAGGATTAGCTACAGTTCACTGCTCCCTGAAGCAGGAATGATGTGATTTAATTGGGATTGTGCTAAACCAGTAAAAGCATCATAGAGGAATTGTGTCCTCATGGAAATAAGTAACTTGGTGAAGGCAGCTTCTTGGAGCGTGTTCTAGGACATGTGTTTCTTTCTTCAGGGTTTCCAGAAGAACATCCTACTTCTAACACTGGAGAAGGCTTCCTTTTTCCTCGTAGCCCTTCAAGCATTTGTTATTGGTTGATTTCTTTTTTAAAAAATTTTATTTAAAAAGAAAAAAACAACCAAACAAAACAGAAAAAAGGGTAGCAACAATACAGAATTCCAAAGGGAAAAAAGAAAAGAACAACAACAACAACAACAACAACAAAAACCCCACTAAGAAATCACCGCTTGATAAGTTACATACTGTCATCTTGGAAATAGTTGTTCAAGTTTATTGGTTGATTTCTTGATGATTACAGTTCTTTCTGGGGTGAGATGGAATCTTGGTGTTTTAATTTGTGTTTCATGAACGACCAATGTTGAACATTTTTCATATATTTATTATATTTATTTGCTATTTCTACTTTGTCTGAGAACTGTGTATTCATTCTAGATGCCCATTTTTGGATTGGATATTTAAATTTGGTGATTTATTTGTGTTCTTTATATAATCTAGATATTAGTCCTCTGAGGAATAGAGGGCAGAATTTTTTTCACACACTGTGGTTTGTCTCTTCACTCTGTTGGTGGTTTCTCTTGCTGTGTAAAAGCATTTTAATGAGGTGAGATCCAGTTGTTGATTCTTTATGGTAGTTCCTCTGCAATTAGGGTTTTGTTAATAAAGTCTTTGCCTATACGATGTCTTCAAGAGTTTTACCTATTCTATCTTTCAGCAGACTAATGTTTCTGCTTTAATATTTAGATCTTTGATCCATTTCAAGTTTAGTCTGATGCATGGTGAAAGATATGGCTCTAATCTTAATCTTCAACATGTGAGAAGCCAGTTTTCCCAGCAACATTTATTAAAGAGGCTATCTTTCTTCAGTGAATGTTTTTGGTACCTTTGTCAAAGATAAGATGGCTAAGTATGTCTGACCATTTATTTATGTATTTGGTACCAGGAATTGAACTCAGGACCTTGTGCCTACCAGGTAGGAGAGCTTTCTTATTTCCTGGAGGGGAAGGAAGATGAGAGAATGAAGAAAATAAAGAGAGACAGAGGGCTGGGGTCAGCTGGAACCCTTCTTCAGATGATAGGAAAAGATTGCTCAACCACCACAATGTGTTTATTTATATACTTGTCTGCCATGCCCTTTTGCTTAACTAGCTCACTTCTTATTACCCATGTTCTCCTGAATGGAACACCTGTTCACCTGCACCACTCCATGCCCTCAGGGTGTTTCTCAGGTGCTCTGTGCCCTTGGGGCACTCCTGTTCAGGCACTTAAGCTTTTAGCTTCCCACTTGAACAATCACTAGTTCAGTGGCTCCCAACAATGATCCAGCCCAAGTATGTCTGGAATTGTTTCTGTATCTTTTATTCTATTCCACTGATTCCTCCTCCTTTTTTTTTTTGCCTGTACCATGCTATTTTTATCACAGTATCTTTGCAGTATAATTTCAAGTCAGGAATTGTGATGCCCCCTGCCTTGGCTTTGTTGCCCAGAATTGCCTTCACTATTGTAGATCTCTTCTGGTTACCAATGGATTTGAGGGTTGTTTTGTATAATCCTGTGAGATATGCTGTTGGAATTTTGATTGGAATTATATTAAATCTGTATAACAATTTTGGAACTATGATCATTTTCACTACGTTGGTTGTTCCTACCCAAGAGTAAGGGATACTTTTCCATTGTAGAAAACACTGTAGTTTTCAATGTAGAGGTCTTTTACTTCCTTAATTAGATAGATTTCTAGGTATGTCACTTTATTCCATGCTATTGTGAAAAGTGTTGTTTCCCTGTTTTCTCTCTCAGTGAGTTTGTTATTCATGTACAAGAAGACTGTTGATTTTGAGTGTGGATTTTGTATCTGTTTATGCTACTGAATTTGGACATTAAATCTAGAAGTCTTTTGATGGAGTTTCTGGGGTCTTCTGTGTAGAATATTATGTCATCCATGAATAATAATTAAATTTCCTCCTTTCTATCCTTATTCCTTTTGTTTCTTTCTCTTGTCCATTTGCTCTGGCTAAAGTTTCCAGACCTATATTGAATAAGAGTGGTGACAGTGGACATCCTTGTCTTGTTCCTGATTTTAGAGTGAAAGCTTTCAGCTTTTGTCCATTTAGTGTGAAGTTGGCTGTTGGTTTGTCATAGATAGCTTTTTATCAAATTGAGATAAAAACTATGTATTCCAGTTTTCTCTAGGGTTTTTTTTTTTTAATCCTGAATGGGTGTTGGACTTTGGTAAACGCTTTTTTCTGCATCTATTGAGGTGATCATATGGTTTTTGTCTGTGGCTCTGTTAATATGGTGTATTACATTTATTGATTTGCATATGTTAAACCATCCCTGCATCCCTTGGATGAATCCTACTTGGTAATAGTATATAATCTTCTTGATGATTTTGCTGCATTTTGTTTGTCAGTATCTTATTGAGGAATTTTGCATCTATGGTCATGAGGGAGATTGATCTATAGTTCTCTTTTTTGTTTGGGTTCTACTCTAGTAGAGCCTCTAGGAATGATTTTGGGAGTACTGCTTCCTTTTAAATTTCATTTAAAAATTTGAGAAGTAGTGGTATTAGATGTTCTCTAACTTTTTGTAGAATTCAGCAGTGAATCTTTCAGGGCCTGGGCTTCTCTTTGTTAATAGGTTTTTAGTTACATCTTCAATTTCATTGATTGATACTGGTTTATTTAGAATTTTCATATCTTCTTGATTCAGCTTTGGTAATTCATATGTATCTAGGAATCTATGTGTTTCTTCTGCATTTTACATCTTGTTAGAGCACAAATTCTCAAAGTAGGGCTAGCTGATCTTCTGGATTTCTGCAGGATACTTTGTGATTTCACCCTTTTCATTCCTAGCTGCATAGATTTGAGTCTTTTATTTCCAGTTATTGATAAGGTTGACTGAGGTTTTATCTATTTTCTCTAACTCTTCAATTTATTCTTTGTATTGTCTTCTTAGTCTCTATTGCATTAATTTTTGCTCTGATGTTTATAATTTCCTACCTCATATAAGTTTTGGGTTTGACTTGCTCTTCTTTTTCTAGAAACTTAAGGTTTAGCATTAAGTTGTTTATTTGAGCTCGCTCTGTTTTCCTCATATAGGTATGTACTGCTGTAAATTTCCCTTGTAGGGCTGCTTTCATTGTGTCTCATAAGTTCTGGTATTTTGTATTGGCATTATGTTTAATTATAGAAAGTATCTAATATCTTCTTTAATTTCATCTGTGACCCATTGGATATTCAGGAGGATGTTCTTTAATTTCTGTGTGTTTATGATGCTTTTGTAGTTTCTTTTGCCATTGATTTCCAATTTAATCACACCATGGTCTCATAATACACATGGGATAATTTTAGTCCCTTTACATTTACTTAAGCATATTCTGTGAGCTGCCATGTAGTCTATCAGGAGAATGTTTAATTGTGATGTTGTGGGGTGCAGACATGTACTAAATTTATTTGTTCAGAAGTTTGGTTCATTTTTAATATTCCATTGATCACTTTTGTCTAATTGATCTATTTGTGACAGTGGGGTATTGAGATCCCCTATTACAGTTGTATTAGGGCTTACTTAATTTTTCATCTGTTGACACTTGTTTTATGTAGTTGGGTGCATTGGTATTTGTTGCATAAGTGTACTCTTCCTATCAGATCACTCCCTTTACAAGGGTTCAGTGACCCTCTTTATTTCTCTTAATCAGTCTTGCCTTAGGGCCGGGGATTTAGCTCAGTGGCTGAAGTACCTGCCTTGCAAGCACAGGGTCGTGAGTTTGATCCCCGGTACACCCCCAAAAAAAAGTTAAAAAAAAATCAGTCTTGCCTTAAAATCCACTTTATCTACAAATAGAATAGCTATTCCTGCTTTTTGGAGGGTTCCTGTCACATGGACTTTGACTTTAAGTCTATGAATTTTTTTAACTAAATGTGAACTAAATGTGTTTCTTGTATGTAGTATGTTGTTGGATCGTGCTTCTTGATCTATTCTGCATGTCTTTTTCTTTTGATTAGAAATTGAGACCATTAACATTGATTGTTATAACTAATAGGTCATATTACTTTACTGTTGTTGTCCTCCTTTTTTCTCCCTCTGTTTAATTGTTTGCCTTGCCCAGTGGATTCATTCTTTTGGGGTTCATGGAGTTTTTAGTCGTTGTGATTTCTTTCTAGAATGTCCCTTAGAATATTTTGGAGTGCTGGTTTCATATTTATGAATTTCCTGAAGTACTCTTTGTCATGGAAGTATCTTATTTCTTTTTTCTTTTTAAATTTTATTTAAACAGAAAAAAAACAAAACAAAACAGAATAAAGGATAGCAACAATACAGAATTCCAAGGAAAAAAGGAAAAGAACAGCAACAAAAAAAACCTAAGAAATTATTACTTGACAAATTACGTACTGACTTCTTGGAAATAGTTGTTCAAATTACACACTTAAAACATGTAAAGTAGACATTCAAACAGTGAGACTGTTAATAGTTCTGCTCCATGATCCGACAAAAAAAAACCAGCAATGTGGTCATCCATCTTACCCACTCAAATATACATGCAATTATATCAAAAGGGTAAAATTAAACACAACAAAACAGAACAAAGCGGATCACAAGAAAGCAATGTAAGAGACATAAATTTCAAAATTAGACAATTGCAGATATTCACTCTCTTATCATATTGACTCTTGTTTTCTTCCAAATAGTTGTCCATATTGTCACATACAGGGAATTCACATGAAACAACACAGTATAGAATTGATCTGAGCAGGACAAGGAGGGCGTTTCAGGTCTTCAAAACAAGACAATAGGGAAGGCAAGAATGGCTGTCATAGTGTCTCTCATTCTCCTCAAAACAGCTGTCCATACCCTCATGTGTGTTGAACTTAAACAAAACAAAACAAGCTAAAGTCACTTTGAACAAAGAGTGATAGTTTTGCTGGATTTCACATCATGACATTATGGAATCAGCACTGGGTATTGTAGTGTCTCTTTTTCTTCAAAGTAGTTGTTCATTTCAACATGTGTTATATAGTTGGTTCTTGTAAACCATTTATAAGCTCTACACATGCATGAGTCTCTACATGTATATCTATCATTTCTGTATTAGCAGGAAAAACAAAACAAAGCAAGATAAAACAAAACAATTCCTAGAAAAGCATGAAGCAAAAAAGTCATATAAAACTGCAATACAAGGTGATCTACAATGGTCACCATGATGTCTCAGCAGTATATAACAACATTAATAAAAATGAAGCATTGGAGACATTATAAGACTTCAAAAGCAAGTAATAATCAAACCACAGTGGGTATCTTAGTGAATCTTGTCATCTTCAGTGTAGTTGGCTATACTCTTAAACTTGATGCTATCAATCATAACAGATTTAAATAAAATCAGTCAGTACAAAGTAGCAATCTAACAACCCAGATTCAAATAAGATCAGTCATAATAAGACAGTATACGTTATACAGGGCTTCAGATTAAGTTGATAGGAAATTAGGGATGATTACCATAATATGTCCTCTTATTTTTGGGATAGCTGACCATGTCCTCAAGTCTAGTGTAAGTAGACAAACTGGAACAGCACGTAATCCATCCAAGTAGAGTGATGAGAATAATGTAAATTTTAAATCTTGTTACCCACTTAACAATATCCTCTGCTTCCTTTTTTTAGATAATTCCTCCCCTTTCACTCCCATGGGGTGCACTGCTTGTTTTGGGTCCCACTGCCTCCCTATATAGAGCATCTCAATGGTCCCTATCTCCTGATCTACTCTGCCTGTGTTTCTCTCTGTTAATATTTCAAGGCCATCTATACTAGAAATTACAGCCAGTCTTCTCTGCCTTATTTCTGCTATTCTGTTTTTCTGCCATTGGTTGTCTATTTTTCTGTTCCACTCCACTGTCTGCCCCATTCAGTGAGGCGTCTCTGCCGCTGTTCCTGAAATGCTCGTATTCTTGTTCTCTCTCTCTAAAACGTCCTTCAGAATTTTTTGTAGGGTTGGATTGGTGGTCACAAATTCTTTCAGTTCCTCTTTGTCATGGAAGCATCTTGCTTCTCCATTAATTTCTAGAGAGAGTTTTGCAGGGTACATCAATCTGGGCTGGAGGTTGTTCTCCTTCAGGGCTTGAATTACTTCACTCCAAGCTCTTCTTGACCTGATGGTCTGTGTCAAGAAGTCTTCCATGATTTTGATGGGTTTTCCTTTATAGGTGATCTGTTTCTTTTCTCTGATGGCTTTTAATATTCTGTTCTTATATTGAATTTCTGGGATCTTGATTATTATATGTCTGGGTGTAGCTCTGTTTTGGTTGTAGGTGGTTGGAGTTCTGTATGCTTCATACATCTGCGTGTCATTTCTTTTTTCTATGCTTGGGAAATTTTCCTTAATAATTTCTGTGAATAGCCTTTGCAGTTCCTCTGTTTTGACTCCTGCTTCTTCATTCACCTGCTTTATTTTTAAGTTATAGATCCTCTTGTCATCTTCTAGCCTTTGTATAGTTATTGCCTGCTCCCTTGTTATTTTTAAGAGATCTTCCCTTTCATGATCACACATTGCAAGCCTGTGTTCCATTTTTGATAGTCTATGTTTGGTTTCTTTCAAGCAGTTTTGCCAGCTTTCTATGGAGTCTTTAGTTTCCTGATAATCTCTTTGAATCTGCTTCATGAATTCTAGGGGTTTTTTTTTTGTATTCTTAATTAAATGTTTCTCTCTTTATGTGTTCCTCCATTCTTCTGTCTGTGACTTCTTGAGAGGTTCCCAGCCTTTCTTTTATTAATCTACTTGTCTCTTGTTTAATTTGAATTAATATTTCAGTTTTGATCCTGCTTACGAGGTCCTGAAGATATCTCTTTATGTCTGCTACTGCTGTGTTTGATGTTGCATGTTTGCTGCCCTCAATCTCTTTTGTATTTACCTCTCCTGGATCAATGTTCTCAGGGTTGGGGGCTGGGGTTTTTTTCTTATTTCTCCCTCTCGTCATGTTTT
>PVJX010029834.1:0-22578 GCA_004027295.1 Dolichotis patagonum | reverse complement strand
AGCTAAATCCCCAGCTCTTTGAATCATTTTTGTGGAATGTACTATATTAAAAAGTACTTTACATTTGTTTAATTTTTTGATTCATAGTGTTTGGATTGTCTCCATATCTGAATATTCCTTCTGCCTAGTATTTGATTTGCTTCTAATAAGCATGTATATTGGTGTTTGTGGAACTGTGTTAATCATGTTAACTTTATATTATATTCATTGTTATTTTTTGCCAACTACTTTTGGTTATAAAATTTGTTATTTCAACGTAGGTTTCCTTTGGTTATAAAGTTTTGTTAGTTCAATATAGGTTTCCTTATATATTGTAAGAAATTAGACAAAATTTAATTATTATTTACTGCCATGCAATTTTTTAGCTTTCACTTTTTAAAAAAGAATATTAATAGTAGTTTAGTTACTATTGACAATTTTTTTTGAGATGCTGTGCTATGAGGTTAGTGTTTACTTGTATTTTTAATGCCTTTTGCATGTTTTTAAGGGGTTTCATTTTACTACTTGAAAACTAACTCAAAAAGATTCAGTGATTTGACCAAGCTGTAAAGAAATAATAGGAGAAGTGGAGTGAATTTTGCATTTTAAAATTTGTTTTGATATCTCCTCTATTTCCAAGATACCAGAGGATTCCTGTTATTTTAGAATGATTGTTACTTTACTTCTTAATACTGTTGAACTTAGCATTAGCAGGTGAAATTGTGTTTGTTGTATGAAGAATCCTGGGACTGAAAGGAACCTGGAATGACTGTTCTTAGGTAGCAAGGATTATACCTAATTGGTTTGACCTAAAAGGATAATTGTGTATTTTGTTTGCTTAATAAATAGGATAGGGCATTATAAATTTCAGTGTCTACATACAATGCTGGCTCTAGCTAAAATTATTACAGAGGCTAAATTTGTTTTGGTTGCCCACTATCTCTTTCTTTAGATTTCCTCTATCTTCAGGAATCTCAGGCCTCTTGTGATATTTGTAGGTGCTGCTTGCTAATGATGTTCTAATTCATACTATAAGATATGGTGGTAGTTTAATGATAGTAATTAATGACAGATAATACTGAAATGCAGTCATAAACTGCATAATAGTATTTTGATCAACAGCTGACTATATATAGTACAGAGGTCCTATAATATATTACGAAAATTGCTATTGCCATTGACATTGTAGTTCTTATAATTTCTAAGTGCAGTGCATTACATGTTTATGATGATGTTGGCATAAACAAACTTGATTTGCCTATTGTATAGCAAACAGGAAGCTTAGGTGGGAGGATCACTTGAATTCAAGACAAGTCTAGGCAACATAAGTAAGACTCTGTCTCAAAAAAAAAAGATATAGTGGTGGCAAACCAATGAGACACGTTATTGTGCTTCTCTTTTAAGATGAAAGTTGTTAATGTAGAATTTTTTTCTTGTAAACTAAAACCTCTGTATTCATTGTCAGCAGTTTACAATAGATAAATGCATTTTGGGTTGCAGTTTGGTACTCAGTCTTTAAAAGGTTCGCCATAACTGGTGTAGCAATACAATTATGTATACATAAGTGACTATTTATTGGTTCACACATTTACTGTACTATACTTCATACCATTACTGTATAGTATTTTCCACTTATATTTTTAAAAGTTTACTGTGAAACAGTGTTATGGTTTGTATCTAAGATCTCTCCCAAAGCTTCATGCACTCCCAGGTGGGACTTTTGAAGGTAACTGAATCATGGATATTTGATAGTGAATCAGTTCACTGATCAGATTAGCACAATTCTGAGTGTGAGTGAATGGATTTACTGAGGACAGAAGACCCACCCTGGGTGTGAGTGACATCAACCAATAGGCTTGTAGCTTGAATGGAATAAAAAGGGAAAGAAAGCTCATTGATGCTTTTTTCTGCCTGCTGTGTTATATACTGTTTCTCCTCTGCCATGCCTCTCTGTCATGCCACTCTGCCTAGGAGGTGATAGTGGACAGTAATTTGTAAACTGTGAATATAAAACTTTACTCTGTTAATTTGTGGGTATCATATTTTCTCCCAGCAGCTAGGAAGTAACTAAGACAAACAGTATCTGTATTACACCAACTGTGGCCTTATAGTCTTGTATTTACTGTGTCCATGTGTTGCATCATTTTCTCTGTTGTGTGATATAATCTTGTGTTCTTTTGTTTATCATCAGAATCCGCTGCTGATGCTGGCAGTAGCAGGTGATGTTGAGTGAGTGACCTGGAAACCAAGTTAGGTGATTAAGGACTACAAAGTGTAAAATTAATGATGATTATTACTTACCACTTAGGCAAGTACCATTCTGCCATAGCTGTGATCTTGAACAAGAACAAAGTGATGGAAACTGTTCAAGGAACTGCTTCATTGAAGGCAGTGTGACAAACAGAAATTCAGATATGGAGAAACTTCTAATAACCTGGCACAGAAGTATGACCCTCTCAGCACCCTGGTAGTCATGCCCAAAACAACAATTTTATTTGTGACATTGAAGGAAAAGTTTAAACCCAACCTCACAGTCGAATTTACTGCTAGTTTTTGGTGGTCTGAGTAACTCAAGAATCATTATTATGTAATGTGAAAGTGAGTGGTAAGTCTGTGGTGTCTGTTGTGAGGTAGCTGAAGAACTTTTGGTAACTGGATAAGCTAATGGAAGAAAATTACTTGCGAGAGCAAATCTTCAGTATCATTGAAACCTCCCTAATGTGGAAGTGAACGCCTGAAAGTATTTTTATCTGTAAGGAAGTCAAGTCATTGAGGTTTTAAGTCTTTTAGGAGACAATAATAGTTTTACTGGGACAGTGTTGCAGGCTGCAAATTGAAACCTTTTATTATCTGGCACAGTGCAAAGCTCAAGACTTTCTTTTTTTCTTTTTTTTTTTCCAGTACCAGGGATCAAACTCATGACCTCGCACTTGCCAGGCAAGCGCTTATGCCTCTGAGCTAAATCCCCAGCCCCAGCAAAGCTCAAGATTTTCAAGCCTGACAGTAAAACACTGCCAGTGACCTGTAGGTACATTTAAGAAGTGACAGGTGATTTAACTTTTCTTCCAAGATGCCCTCCTGAATTGTTGTTAGTGAAATGGAGAAGGACAAATGGAGAATAGTGTACCTTTTAAGATTTTGCTTATTGTCGATATTGCTCATACATACCCTTCTCTTCCTGATCTCCTAATATCAAAGTGGTATTTCTTCCTCTAAACTACCTCTTTGATCAGCAGTAGATACTGGTGCAATTCTGTATGCAATTCAGTATCTATAAATGTATCTAGAACCTTGCTTGGGCTTGGGGTTATGTCCTCAAGGAGTGAGTGAATGATTCCTGCATGTGGAATAAGACACTTAAGAGTTTTGCCCATGACTTTGGAGAATTTGCAAAGGGTGAGGAGGTTGCAAAAATCAGCACAGTTATGGTTGAGGTGTCAAATAAATGTACCCTGGCTGTGGGTGGGGATGACATTGAGGAACTCCTAGAATTGGTTCTTGGGAAGTTGACTAATAAGTTGTTGGAACTGGAACAGGATCAGATAGGTGAAGAAGCAAGAGAAAAGGAGACTGCATTATAGGAAAAAGAAGAACTCTCAAGAAAATTTAATATACAGTGATGTATATAAGCTTTTGTAGACCTGGACAAGCACCTTGAAAAGTTTGAAATCAATGACTCCAATATTAGATGGCTTTTATTAATAGAGAAGAATATTCACAATGTATTATCTGTTTACAAGCACATCTATAATGAAAGAAGGAGTAAACTGCTTGTGTATGTTTTTGAAAAAGGTGGTTTCTGCTCAAGAAGACCAAGGGGCAGATCCTTCAGAAGGGATTCTAGAAGAAGAAAGTATGATCACAGGAGGTGACAGATTCGTATTGTTACTGTCCCTGAAGGTCTTTTAGTGGGACAAGATGGAGAAGTGGAAGACAATGATATTGATCATCCTGAACCTGTGTCATACATGCGTCTTTACTTTTTAACAAAATAGTTCAAAGGAGCTAAAAAAAAAAGCAAGAAAATGTGAGTTGGTGATATAGCTCAGTGATAGAGCATTTGCTTAGCATTCCTTGGGTTTGATCACAGCAGTGAGAAGAAAAAGAAAGAGAAAGCAAATATGAAGGAAAGAAAGGCAAGAAAAAAAAAGGAAGAAAATGTGAGTTGGTGATGTAGCTCAGTGATAGAGCTCTTGCTTAGCATTCCCTGGTTGTGATCACAGCAGTGAGAAAAAAAAGAGAAATCAAACAGGAAGGAAAGAAAGGCAGGAAAGCTTATAGGATAAAATTATAGAGAAAATATTGTTGTGGCTGGGTCTGGTGGTGCATATGTGTAATCCCAGCACTCAGGAGGGTGATCTTGGAGGGTTACTGTTTGAGGCCAGCTTGGGCTCCATAGTGAGTTTATGGCCATCATAGGCTACACAGGGAGACTTGCTTCAAGAACCAGAACAAAAATGTGTATATATGTACAATGTGTTTGTATTTTAAGTTAAATATTACAAAATAGTTCCAAAATTTACAAAGTGAACAAGTTATAGTTAGCTAATACAAATGCAGTTTTTTTCACAAATTTATTGTTGAAGAAAAGCAAATGTTTTTATGCACTTAATGTTGCCCAAATTTACAGTGTTGATAAAGTCTAAAGTAGTGTATATTAAGGTTCTAAGTCTTCATACTCATTTACAACTCCTAGACTCACTCAGAGAAACTTTTAAGTCTTACAAGCTGTAGTCATCGAAGTTGCTTTATGTGGGTGTATCATTCTCTTAAAAAAATCTCTTAATACCATATTTGTATATTGTCTGTTTAGATAAATACATAAATACTAAATACTATACTATTGTGTTAGAATTGGCTATAGTATTCAATATAGTAACTTTCTGTACAGGTTTGTGGCTTAGAAACAATAGGCTGTACCGAAAAATATACATGTGATACTTGTATTTTTGGTTCTAACCATTCCTATTTAACTATCCTCCTCCTCCTCCTCCTCCTCCTCCTTCTTTTAATGTTTACTTTGTATTTATAGCAAGTAACTGAGGTTGGCCCTGGGCCTGAATACAGATGAGCAGACCTTTTATGACTAGCTCAACCTAATTTGTTCTATTCCACCTCAGCAAACATTATTAGTTTATTAACTCAGAGAAGAGAGTGAAAATAATGAGATAATGCTGGTTCCTCTAACATCACTGCTGCACACAGGTCCTTACGTAAAGCTCAGTGCGTGAGAAATTCCTCTAGGTAGAAAAGGGTTCTGGACCAAAAAATGGGAACAATGAGAAAAAAAAAAAAGAATGAAAGAGAGTTCAAATTGACTCATACTTTAAAAATATATATAGAAGTAATTAATTCTTTCACCTTCCATGAAGACTCTTCCTGCATTGGGATGCATTCTTTGCTTTCAGATAAAGGGAATGTTCATTTTGCTGTAAAAAGGTGGTTCCTGCACACTTATATGTTCTGAATTGAAGTGAGATTTTTAAAAATCTTTAATATTTTTATCAAATATAGTGTGCTCTAAATTGTACGGTTTCACTGAATCTTCTAAAATACAGGATCATTTTCCATGTGAAAGAAAATTGTACTGTGATTTGTTAGGACTAGTAATAATAATAATAATAATAACAACAACAATGCCATGGTGTATGTTTCCCCAGAAGCAGGCCTTGGAAATGAATTCAAATGAGGGTAGTTTATTTGAGAAATGATTATAGGAAACACTGATGAGGAATGGGTAAGAAAGCAAAGGCATGGAAGCCAATAATGAGCATTATCTTGGCAATTACCACTGTGGCCATTGAAGCTCACTTCTGCTGAGGAACTCTCGGAGACCAAATAAACTATCTCAGTTATCCCAGGCCAAGAGCATGGACAGTTTGAGTGTTTGTATACCAGCTTCCTAGCCATCATTGGCATTAACTCTGGCATTTCTGGCTTGTCCTTGGAATGCAAGCCAAGCATTTTCCTTGTAGTCAGAAAGCATTTCAGTACAGTATCACACAGTCTTCCTGTGTCTGGAGATGATTAATCCCAGCAGTGTGGGGCAAGATACCAAGCACTGACTGCCAACAGCAAAATTTATGAAATATAATATTTGCAATGTGCCAGACATTAAATAGTTTATATGTATAAACTCAAAAATTCTATGGAAAACTCTTATATAGGGTCATCATATTACACACAGGAAATGGGACAGAGAAGGTTAAGTACTTGTCCAGAGCTGCACACCTGTAATGACAGAACTGTTACTTGAACCCAGATGGTCCAGGTCACAGTTCAGTTTTTGATCCATACTGTGGGCTGCTTTGGTATCGCCACAGCCCAAAGAAGTAGGACCTTTTAATTTTACTGATTTTTTTTTATATCTGCAATATCTTTCTCCTTTTCTCCAGTGTCTTTCCTTTGAGTATGTTTTGCCTACTTCATTATTTGTGTCAGCCCCACTGCCCCCATGCTAGAACATAAAAGTATAGGCATTCGTCCATCTGTTCTTGGACTCTAGACTATCTTGTAAAATAATTCTTGCTAAGATAGTAACTGACATTCGAACTCATTTCATGAAGGTTTTTGAGTTCGATATTGCTTAGTGAATATTTGCATTTTAACTTTTAAAAAAGATAAGTATTTAAAAACCAAAGAAAAATATAATAGTATAATGACAGTATTGTTGAATTGGGAGCTACCTATTCCTTAGCTAATATTATAAAGGAGAGGCCAAGAGGCATGTGCTTGAGCACAAAATGCTGCTTGGCTACCTGTCACATGTTAAACCCCAGTTACTGTTCTCCCTTTTCTGTTTTAAATTGTGGACTATTACATGTGAATTGAAAACATTTAATTAATATTCAAGTGTCAGAAATAAAAAGTCCTGCTTCACTTCTGGTTCTCTTTCCCATATAAGCTCTTACTGCTGTACACAGAGGCAACTATTTTCATGGCTTTGCTAATGTTTTTGCATATTAAAAAATATATATTATGTATAATGCTCAGTTAACTTTTTTTCTCCCAGAAACTAAGTAGGATGATATATATCTTGCTTCTCAACTTTTTCCTGTTAAGGTTACATTAATTCTGGACATATCCTATTATCAGCCAGTTGATGTCTCATTAAAAAAGTCTACACACTTTTTAAAGAATATGCCATAATTTAACTATTTTCCTATCAAGTGTTTTTTTCTTTCTTTCTGGTTTTTTGGTGTATGATAGTATTACAGTGACTGTCCTTGAAAAATCATCTTTCTGCTTGAGGAAATATTTTTGAGGAATGGAGGTGAAGAAGAGAATGTTCAGGACATATACGTAGCTTTTATAATAGCTGATACAGTGTTTTTCTTAAACACTAGTACTTTATTTCCATCAACCTGGTATGAGTACACATTTTCTTAAATCTCTGCTGAGATAGTTGCAGTCTCTTCTAATTTTCATTTATTTAATTGATGAGTAACAGATAACATTTGTCTCTTATTGCTAGTGGTGTTATCTTTGATTCTGTATTTTATTCATTTTTCCATCAGATTATCTGTATTTTTCTTAACAATTTATTAGGTGGCCTCAATCAAAGCATGATAAATGTATGTACAGAAATGTTAGAATGAAATGCATTAATTTGTATAATTGATATGTATTAATAATTATAATTAAAATTGTTCCTATAAGTAATACTTAGATATTTTATTACTTCATCCAGTGAGAGAGAAATAAAATAGCCTGAATATGTTATTTTATTAAAAAGTTGTAGGCAATTAATTTTTCAAAATATTATTTTTGATTGATACTTAAAATTATATATATTAATGGGGTACTGTGTGATTATTCAATGTATATACATGGTATGCAGTGTTCAATTCAAGGCAAGAATATTTATCTCATCAAACATCATTTATTTGCAGCAAAAATGTTAAAAATCTTTTCTTCGAGCTTTATTGAAATGTATGGTATATTGTCATTATCTGTAGTTATTCCATGGTCCAGTAAAATACCAGAACTTATGTTTCATTGTTGTATTTTTGCATTCTTACTATTGAAAGAAGCAAAAATTGATTTAATGTTAGATTCACCTGCACCCTTTTCCATGCTTTTTATTGAATTTTATAAGTGTCTGACTGAAAATTTAACCTTTGACCTCTCAGGCCCTTAGCTGCTCTTCTACGAACACTTCAATAATGGATCAAAGGAAGAATGACAGTATTGTCCCGAGTATAACTCAATTAGAAGATTTTCTGACAGAGCACAATTCCAATGTTGTTTGGCTTCTTGTTGGTAAGTAGAATATATTTTCTTGTATTTTATTGTTCTTTACATCTGTTGTAACTACTGCAAGATTTTAGGCAGAGGTTAACTGAACTTGGAATATAGTAACATTTATTTATTTTTAAGAGAAGAAATTTTAATCCATCTTTGTGTCTTGAATCTTGGCTCTGGAAACTGCACTGGAATGTTCTTTACTTTTCCTTAGGCTGCCCTCTTATCTGGCTTAGGAGAGATGGGAGGACAAAAAAAGACACTGTGCTTAGTTTATTTTTCCTGTCACTTTCCCTACTCCTACCCCTCCACTTTTGTTTGTTTTATGATTAAAGTCCAAATCCTTATGGTAAATAATATTTTTATAGGAAAATAGAATATGTATTACAAATTAATATTTTAATCTATATTCTCTCTCATTCCTTGTATTTTTAACAGTGAGCTCTGCTATTTATAATTTTTGTATATTCTGGAAGTTTTCTACAAGTAGTTCAGGCTGGGCCTATAACAATAGTAGTACTTGGGGTAGGAAGATCTTAGGTTCAAGTCCAGCCTAGACTATATAATGAATTCAGTACCAGTGGACTACATAAAGAGATCTTGTCTCAAGAAGCCAAGCCAAACAAATAAATGAACAAATACACTGTAATTCAAAACAATATATATAAATATATAAATGATAGAAGAGGGAGGGGCTATGAGTGAATGAATAAATAAGAAGGAATGAGGGGAAGAAATAAAAAAATAATACCAGGAAAAGGAGAAATTGCCATGAACTATTGTTGCTCAGGAAATTTTCATAGAAGACAGCACACAATTTGAATTTTGTCATAGGAACTGGACCAGAAAAATAAGAAAAGGAAAAGTAGGTGGTAATTTTTGTTTAACTCTGTGTGTAAAATACCACAGGCATTTGTGCTCAGAGCAGGTAGGTTGGGCAGTTGAGGCCCACAGACATTTAATAACTTGGACGACACAGCTACTTTTTCCCTGAGTGCATGCTTATGCTTCTTTTTTGATGCCACAGCATATCAGGCAGGATTAAGAGTAGAGGTGAAATAAATATAGAAAGAATTGTAATGCTTTATGATTTATAGCTGGGGTTGGGCTACCATTTAAACTTCATGTTCTATATTTTCTGCATTACAAAATTGAACTATGGTAATTTATTAATGAAATTCAGTGAAAGAAAATGAGTATCAAAGCAGAAAAAACAACAAACAAAACAGAACAGAACAATAACAACAAGCAGAAAAACATTTGAGTGATTTTTTTTTTTTTTTGAGCCCTGTATTTTACTAGTGCCCCTATGTACTGAAAGGTACAAGGGTAGAGGTCATGAGACAATGAAAAGTCTACAGTGGAAAACATGCTCTTCAGTAACTGCTTCTTTCTGAAGAACTCAATAACTAGTCAAAATAGTGATTCATAGTAAATATTTGTACAATGTAGCCTTAAATCTAAAACCCAATAGGTAGCACCAGTATAATTTTTCAAGAGAATTTTTGTGGTTCTGGGGGTTGAATTTAGGGCTTTGGTAATGAACTATATCCCCAGTCCTTTATTTTTTTATTTTTATTTTTTGTGAACTACTGAGTCACTAAGTTGAACTTGGCGATCCTCCTGTTACAGCTTTCCAGGTTACCATACCAGGCTTGTAGAAATAGTTTTTGTATGCAATTTACAGAACTTGCTACTAGTACAAAGTTGTCACCATCATCCTAAACTACTTTGAGAAATGCTTATGTTTCAGTATGACTCTCAGCGGTACTTGTTTTATACTAAGAAATTTTTTAAAACTTTAATGTTATGTTGCTAAAGGTTATATATGTTGCATCGCTATAAATCATGTTCTCCTAATTTACAAAATAGTTATGTATATACTTTTTTAAAAAAGGACAAGTAAAGAAAAGTTTATTGTCAAAACAATGCTTTTCTTGTATTTTTCCTTTTATATAATCATGAATTAGGCTTTTCAGGGGAATGTAAATTTTAAAGGTAAATATAAACCTTTATGAAAAACTAGTCAAATTTAGAATATTTACTATAGCATATTCAGTGACAGTCAATAAAAGTAGGTCACTGTTTTATCAATTAGAGCCAAAAAATTTAGTATAAGTTGGCATATGTTAAAAAAATATTTATTTATTTATTTATTTATTTATTTATTTTGATTTTTTGAGCAGAGTCTCACTGTGTAGTTCAGGTTGGCCTTGGGTTGTCTTTCTGCCTTAGCCTCCAAAGTACCGGGATTACAGGTGTTATACACCATCTCTGGCTAAGGTGTTCCTTTAGACTAAAGTTTCCACTTTTTTTCTTGTACTTTTTTAATACAGAAATTGCTGATTTTAAAAACAATTGCTTTTCTCTGATTTAAAAAATCTTCAGTTTTTCTTTCAAATGGCAGTAAGGTTTTTGGAAGTAGCTTAGGAATGAACTGATGTATGAGCTTTTGGCTCAATAAAGGTGAGTATTTTTCTAGATATTGTATGGGCTTTTTGTTTCAGAATGTCATGAAATAAATATGTTGAATAACTGAAACAGTATAAAACATTGAAAACGGAAAGTCAGATAATATAGAATCAACCTTTATTATTAAATTGTAAGAGGACAGATTACCACATGGAAATAAATCATGTCTTTTCTGATTTTTTTCCCTCCCAATAGCTACCATTTTGTCCTGTGGATGGATTATTTATCTCACATATTATAATTCTCGGAATGTTGGTCTTATTTTAACACTGGTTCTTAATAGATTATACAAGCATGGCTATATCCATATTGGTAAGTTTGAGTTACACTGAATTGTTTCTTCCATACAGCTTAAGATATATATTACAAATGTATATTTTATCAGCAGATAGTAACTTAAAATTTACCTTTGTTTCATGAAGGTTAAAATGATTTAAGTGGACTTTTCTCTCATGTAGTATTCCATGACTAGAAATATCTTTCACTCCATTCCTATTTCTTAATGTCTCTATAGTAAGTTTTTGACTTTTTGTTTTTGCTTATAAAAGATGTTAATTAAAAGAATTTCCATGTACAAAATATATAGAGATTTATTTTTGAGAGTCTGCTATCCAAAGAAAAAATTCAGTGTTCTGTAAAAAAATATGACTCATATAATTATAATATACAGTTAAGAACATCTTGTATATTCCATTTTATACTCTGCTTTATTCGTTTAATTTTTGACTAATTACCACAGTGAAGTTTGGGTTTTGGAAAGCCATAAACCAATGAGAAAGTGAGAGGAGGAGTGGCTGGATAAAGCTATTGTAACTTTCTTTGTCTTTTAATATTTTTAATGGACATAAGTTAACTTCTCTGAAACATAAGTAGTTTTATATTAATACAGGGTAGTTTTCTATTAAGATAGGTTGTTTCAGTCAGCTAAGTTAATGGATAAAAATGGTGAGTTGCTCAATGGTTTGGAATTGTTTAATGGCTAAGAAGTAGCTACCTAAACTAATGTCCTCACATATTTATTTTGGTATCTCAGTCCACAGTGATGATATATATGACTTTTTTTGTTACATTGGAGAATGATGGAAGATCTGTAAGTCTGTGGATGTTAAAGAGTGAGAAAAGATTGTTTAATTATTAAGTAAATTAAGTGCTAAGATTATTATAAGCATTAAGTGCTCTACTGTCTATTAAAACAATTACATTATGGTTTTTTTTTTTTTTTTTTCCTTCTACAATAGGGTCCTTCTCATTCTCTGTGCTTTCTGGAAAAGTCATGGTTCGTGAAATCTATTACATTACAGAAGACATGTCTATTAGGTAATGAAATAAAAATAAACTCAAATACTACTGTTAAAAGTTTTATTTAGTGTGAATTGTGTCTTCAAATAAACTATAAGTGAAAAATCATTTTTTTTCTAGCCAAATGCAGTGGTCTTAGCTACTTAGAAGTCTAAAGCAGGAGGAGAGCTGTGTCCAGGAGTTTTAATACTAAGCCTGGGCAGCATAGTGAGACACTGTCTCAAAATTTTTTTCTCCCAATAAATCATAGTTTGTGAATTGATGTTTTAAATGTTTTTATCAGTGGATTAATCTAGCTAGGGTTTAGACTGGCAGAAAGTTTCTCAAATAATAGTTTACAAAAATGAATACTCTCATTTCTAGATGAAGAGTAGAACCATTGCATTACTTTAACCATTTCTCTGTTGTAGAATTCCTGGTGGTTATTGCTATATGAAAACAAAGTTTGGTGATGTTTATAGTTCTCATCATTAGCTCCTTGTTGGAGATAAGTTTAAAGAATTATTCAGCATCACTTACCAACTGATTTTATTCTAAGAAGAAGACACAGCATGAGCATAATAGGAAATAAGGGTAGAACTTCCTGCCTCTGTAAGTCTTGAAGAAAGCTAGCTTTATTTTTGTAGTTCTCTTAAAATTTGAACTCAGATGGACATCCAAGATTTGAATCATTTGAGAGTATTAGGATTTGGCAAATTTTCTAGCTCACTTAAAACTGTAGGAGGCAGTCTGAAATTATTTCCAAATGAGGAATAAAAAATAAAAGAGGCAAGTGCCTCCATTGATGTATAAGATAATAGATCACTTTGAGAAATGAAGACATGTTTTAAAAATTTCCCCTTAGTATGCTGACATCCCCTTTAAGCTTTGGTTTACAGTTTATATGACCTTCATTTATTACAAAAGTGGCTATTAGTGTGGCTGAGCGGTAGAGTTCTTCTGTGATATGCAAGAGGCCTTGGTTTTATTCCCAACACCATCACCACTAGCAACAACAAAAGAGCCAGGTTTGGTGGCACACATTTGTAAACCTAATACTCTGGGATAACAAATTGAAGCATATCCTTGGGTAATTTAGCAACTAATTGAGATGTCTCAAAAAAACAGACAAAACCATAGGAACAAGGATGAATATATGATATTGGTATCTGTCTGTCTATATGTCTGAATACCCTACCATGAATGTACTTATTGGTTGTCACAAAATTTACTTTCAAAATTTAAGTAACTTTATCATGTTGATGCTTACCTGTAATCCCATTCTCTTGATAGACCAAGAAAGGAGAATTATAAATTTAAGGCCAACCTGGGTTAATTAGTAAGACTTTGACTCAAAACAAAAAAATAAAAAGGGCTGTGGACCTACTCAATGCAAGACTCTAAGTTCATTTCTGCAATGTAGTTAAAAAAAATGAGAGAAGTTTCTGTTAATACTTCATTTTCCTGTTACGTGAATTTAGCATTATATTTCACCTAATGAGAAGAACTAAAATTTCAAAACAATGTTATACTTGATGAATATGCACAATTTTTGTCAAAAAACTTAAAATACCTAATTTAGAGTTACTCACATTACCTTTGCCATTTTAGTTGAAAGATTATAAAAGTTATAAAAATATATCTTATAATTCTTGCTCCTCAAAGGGATGCATTGTTATGCAGGCCTGTGTACTTCTGAGAATTTTCTGCTTTTCCTTATTCATTAATTGCCTACCTTTTATAACAACTAATTAAGAAATAAGTTAAATAATTTGTTACTTAAATTCATGTTTTTTGTTATCTACCTCACTTAGAATTCAGGATGGATTCATCATTTTTCGGTGGTGGAAAATGTATAACCCAAAGCAGAAACAACATGGTAAGTTTTCATTTTTTATGTATGTAATTAAATCAGAACTTTTATTTATGGATATTTAAATGTTCTATATTTTAAAGATTTTTTATGTTTTATTGTTAAATTTTTTTGGTACCAAGGATCGAACTCATAGCCTTGCGTTTGCCAGGCAGGCGCTTATGCTACTGAGCTAAATCCTTGGCGCCCTTAAAGATATTTTAAAAGCTGTGAAGTTTACAGAACTCTGGTTTTACCTATGCTTAGTTGAAAATCTTTCAATTTCCCTGTTGTTGGATTAAGTTCAGTTATTTTAGCCTGTTATTCATTCAGGATTATCCTCAGTGTAATCTTTAATCTTTTCTGTCATCTCTATGGAGCCTATGTAGTTAAAATGAGCTCTCTAAAATACTCATCTTTCTAAGCCACTTGTTTCTTCAGCTTTTATTGTTTTACTTATACTTCTATCTGACACTGTTACTAGTTCTCACTTACCAAGTTGGATTAAGCATGAACAGAAAAGAGGCAGCAAGGTCCCAGACTGCCTTCTGGGTTTGCTTTTTATTATCAGGGGTTTTGTCATCTGAGTTTATTCCCTAGTGTTCTTTTGTGCTACTGCCCCTGCCTCTAACTGCTTCTCTGTGTTAATTGTACCAGTGGCTTCGAGGACAGTTGATGCCGTCTGTGTTTTCTAGAATACTGCTGCTTAAAGTTTTCATTTAAGGAACCCTTTAATTCATCTGAATAATTGAAGACTCTAAAGAGCTTTTATGTATAGAGGTTCTATTTGTTTATATTTATTGCATTAGAACTTAAAACTGATGATTTTAGAATTTTTTTCATTACAAATAAACTATTATATATTAAAAATACAGTTTATGACAAATAAGTTATTTAAAGCCAAAGAACATGAGATGAATAGCTTTGTTTTATAGGTTGAAAATCTCTTTATTGTTTAGCTTAATAGATGACTAGTGTCTTATTGATGCTTCTGTAAATCTGATGAAGTACAATGTCCTATAACTCATTGGAGAATGACTATGAGAAATTCAAATATATTAATATATTAATACTATGTATAGTACTTTTACCTGGTCTTGGAGCTGCCCCAAAGTTCTCCAGATTATATTTTGACAACTATTGCTATAGAAGATTGTCACTGGGACCCAGAATATAGGGATCAGAAGAGGATGGACCCTTGCATCTTTTTCTCGCTATAAGGATTATCTGTGCTTTTGTTTCTTCATATGGAGATTCTGAGTACACTTTTAAATTTGTCTTGTGGGGCTGAGGATTTAGGACCTCTTTTGCGGTAAACAAGTGTTCTGCTACTGAGCTGTCCCCCAGCCCAGTATTGAGATTCTGAAGTGGTGATTAGGTTCTTTATATATAACTTCCAAGCTTTCCAATTAAGTGTTGGTTTGGTATTTTCGTGTTTGTGTGCACGCTCACTCAGGCATCTTACCATCATAAATTTATTCCTACAGGAAAATAGATTTAAAATTTGAAAAATTTCTAAATTTACCTGAGCCAGTCTGTTACTTTAGATTTTACTATTTAGTTTTTTTTATATTTTAGTTTTTTTTCTTTCTTTTCTTTTTTTTTTCATATTCCCTTCCCTCTTAGTCCTCCTTTCATCCCCGTATACGTGATGTACTTTCCCTTGGTGAGGCTGGCATGAATGGGTCAATATTTAACATTTGTACAGTTAATGGAATCTGAATAATTAGAAATTAGAATAATGGGCACACATTGTGTCTGGAAAAACCATTTTAATAGGTAGAGTTGTTTGTTAGATAAATTTGAACAGATAAGTTTTATTATATAATAAAGTATCCTGAGGGCCTTTGAAATGGACTTTCATCCATTATGTAGAATGACTGTGCATTATTAATAGTCTCAAGTGTGTAACTTTAGAGTATCAGTTGTTAAACCATCAATACTGCTCTTTAGATAGGTCAATATGTTACTGTATTGGGAATCGTTAAAATTTTTCCCTTTCATAAATACAAATACAAATTTTGAGTCATTTTCTACACTATTTCTGTGTTAAATTTTGTGGGGAAAATATTCTTGATTGCTTTTTGTATTTTATTTGGCTATGAACTGCAAAAATAGCATTGAAGTAAATGTACCTCATGAAATGTGCTGTATAGGATGGCTGATACTCATTCCTTAGAATCGAGTCCTTTTGAGTGCATTCCCAGTTTTTGACACATTAATTTAACTGTAAGTAGGCCTACTATTTATTTCTCTGAATTGATAAAGTCTTTGTGGTGTGTTCCTTAGAGGTAGATTCACTTTGAGAGTCTATTTCCTGCTACATATCAGGCTAATGTTAATTTTGCAGACTGTTCACCAGATAGTTGGCTCTGTTGACTTAGTCGTTACTCATCTTTAGTTAATGTAAGCTATATTAATAATTACAGGACAGTTAAAATCTTTTTCATTTATATGAGATGTGATTGAAAAGTGTTTAAATAAAAAAAATTATGGTAAAACACACATTGTCATTAATCCCCTCCAAATATTCTCCCTTTCTTCAAGCATACTTATTCCATTGTTCTTGCTATTTACTGAAGCAGTTTTGTAAGTTCTTTTTGGTGAGTCTTTAGTTGTGTTGTTGTGTCTGCCTCATGTCCTGAATCAATTAAAAACTTTTCACTTTCCTGGTCATTTTGACTTTGGGGAAGATTCAGAAATTGCATGATGCCAAAGCTGGTGAATAAAGTGGACAAGGGCATATGTGAGGTTTTTACAGACTATCTTTCTGTTGGATGACACACAGCAGCAGCAGTCACAGAAGAAACTCACTAGACTGGAACAGAATTTAGAATGAAGTACATAAAGGAAAGAGTAGGCTGCAAAGAAACTTGTAACAAAAACTGGACAATGTCAGTATATTATGTAATTATTAAATGTAACAATGTAATAGTGTTCACCAGCATGACCTCATAGTCTAAATACTATTTCTTGTTGATTAAGGATATGTCCATCTTTGACAAGCAGTTGTCTTAGTAACTTTTCTGTCATTGCTGAGGCAAAATACACTCAAAAGAGGAAAAGTATATTTAGTCCACAGTTTGTAGAGGTTTCAATCCATAATCAGCTGGTTCCAGGACAGGGTGGCTTCACAGAGGAAAACAATTCATGACAGGCAAAAGCAACAAGATGGCGAGTGGTGAGGGGAGAGCAGGGACAAGCCTCTTTCTGTCCCTTAAATTGTGTGTAGGCCACCTGCCCTAGGGCAGGTGTAGGGCTCATACCCTTAATTCCAGCATTGGACTATGAATCAATCACAAACTGTAGGTCCACCCACCTCTGCAAAGCCCTCCTCCCTTGACTGCATGAGGCTTTTTGGGAGCATCCAGACACAAACCATAACATGTTGACATTTCTTGGTGGAGAACTTAGAAGTCTGAGTGGGGCATATGCCTGAGTAGAGTAGCTAGCCCCATAGCCTTCCAAGGAGATGAACAAGGGCTGTGAATGGGCAGAGCAAAGATTTTCATTAAGAAGTTTTACAGTTGCTCTGTTACAAGAGTAAAGTGATGCTCAAGTGCAAAAATTATATGCCGATGGCTTCATTGGAATAATTTTAGCCAGGAACACATTTATATTTGCTAGTTGTTTGTATAACCTTAAAAAAACATACCTGATTTGTTTACCATAGAATTTGCTGCAGTGGTTTTCCTAGGTTAAGAATCTATTGATCAGCTATAAGTGATTGTTGGATAAAGGTTAGTAACTGTCAAAAATCTTTATTTTTATAGTAGTTGATTGTAAATAATATTGTAGTTGATTGTAAATTAAATCTGAATAGTCATACACCTTTCTTATCCAGAAGGAATTTGTTGAGTAAGAAGTGAAAGGACGATGGTAAAGTATCTCCTTCTGTGATTTTATTAGACATTTTAGCTTAATATGATCTAGTACTTTTAAATTGTTGCATCTAGATCTTGTCTGTTAAATGAAAACCATTGAACAGTTTGTAAAAGGTCGGTAGACTGTTTTGTCTTTTACTAAATCTTGATTCAAAGTATTATGAAACCTTGGCAGAACTTTTGCATGTATGCTTTTTAAAAAAATTACAAACAACACATTTCTCAATTACATAATAACTTTTTAATTTATTTATCTTTGGAAAATAAGGTATCTCAGTGAGCTGTTTGGTTAGGAGACTGAGTGATTCTATAACATTCATTTCTATTTTCTTCATAAATTTAACTCTTAGGTAATAACTTATATCTATAGCTTTTATTTATTTGTGTATTTTTTGTGGTTACTGGGACCTTATGCTTGCTAGGCAGGCACTATGCTGCTGAGCTATATCCCTGACCCCTTTTATATGATATTTATTAAGATAGTTTTGAGGGAACTTTAGTACATGAATGCTACCATCTTTAATAGTAAGAAATATAAGAAAATTTCTGCTTTAATCAAGAATAATTTTAATGCAGAGACAAAACTTCAGAGAACCAACTAAGTATACCTTTCTTAACTTACACAGAAAGTTTTCACTTTGATAGGCAGTATCATTAGAATGAATGAAACTTAGAAACTATTTTCAGAATTCTCTGGAGAGAAACCTAGTACAGGAATTTAGTGATTTTGATCCTGTATTTCATCTTTGATGATTGAACAGTTTGTAATACATACGATATTAAAAAGCAGATGGCATCTTCGGATAATTTTCTATTTTTAAGAATTATTGATGTTAATTTTTGCTTTGAAATACTCATTACATACATTAATATAATTGATAAGTAATTTTATTTATTATTAAGGGTGAGTATGTAGAAACTTGGGTTTCATTGTATTTTGTGGTAGTTGGGTAATCATGGGCTCCCAGTTGATAGGGTTGTGGGAATTAAAAGTGATTATGTGAATAAAGTGCCAAGAATAGCATATGAGACACAGTAAGAGAGATATGTTGCTTCATTAATATTGCAAACATTACAATGAGAAGTGAAAGGTTATTTAAAAAGTATAATTGGAAATCACAATCCATCTCTAATATCATTCAGGGATTGATTTGAGGATAACCCTCTTCGTTCTGCAGATGCCAGAATCTGAGGTTGCATATATAAAGTACCTAAAGTATTTGATTATAAGCTATAGACATCTTTTCGTATACTTTCCTTAATACAATGTAAATGCTGCATAAATATTTGTTACACTATATTGTTCAAGGAATCATACGGAAAAATCTGCCCATGTTCAGTACACATGTGTGTTTTTGCACGTTTTCAATCCGTGATTGGTTAAATCCACAAATGTGGAACCCTCATGGATGCAGAGGGCTAACTGTACATCCTTTATATGACCAGCAAAAATTTTATCTTCAAGGAGAAAGAAACTAGGTTTTTTTTTGGTACTGGGAATTGAAATCAGGACCTCATGTTTGTCAGGCAGATGCTGTGCCATTGAGCTACATCATTGACCCAGAAACTAGTAGTTTTTAGGTACAAGTCTGCAGATTGACAGAGGTGTTCTCATTTTATAGTTACGTAAAATGAGGCTCAGAGTGATTAAAATACTGGCCTTAGGTCATGACATTATTAAATGATGTTACAGGGTTATGGTCCTTTATCTTTTCTACTGTTTATTTACTTCCTTGTCCAGTTCCTGGAGAATCATATGCAGGAATTGCTAACTTAATTTTATTTGAAGGAGGTGTGTGTGTGTGTGTGTGTGTGTGTGTCTGTATAGGTATATGCATGTGTGTATATCTGTATGTGGGAAATACACTTCTAAGAGGTACCTGTCTGTGTTTTGAAGGGATATTTGTCTGTCTTAGACGAGATATGTGCCCTGTTGGAGATAGCCCCTGTTGATTTGGTGTCCTGCCGATATAGGACACACTTTTGCATGTAAGCTTCATGTATAGTCATCTCTGTAAGCATGACACTGTAAGTGTGCTAGTAGTTGTGTGTACAATCATGTAAGACTGTGAGATTGTGCATGTGTGTTTGTCTTTGGAATGCTTTTGAATCTGTACGTAAGTTTGCCTATGTGCATATGCCCATTTTTGTGTCTGTATGTATGCCTTTTTATATGTGTGCTTTTTCCCACTTTGTGTCTTTATAGTATGATTTTTGTCTCTGTGTCTGTGTGTATGTGTTGAGAGGCATGGGGTTGGAGAGAATTTTGCCAAATAGAATACTCCGAGAGATAGCAGAAAACTTGGAAAATGTTGACAGAAACGATTTTGGGGAAAGACCCTGAAGGATACATATACCATGTAAGCCTGGAGATTAATCAGGCTTGGATATATGATTTACTGTTTAATCATAGCTCTCTGACTGAAATATTAATGTTAGTGAAAAAGAAACAGTAAACAAATTAAACTGATAGGATGTCAAGTATGTAAATGTTTCTTTTTTAAAATATGAGACTGAGATGCTTTTTAAGTACTTAAAATCCGAAACTTTCAAGTGGACAATTTCACTCCTGAACTAGTATACCAGATCTTAAATGAAAATGCAGGTGCTTAAAAATATTGTATAATTTATTTTGGGCTATGTGTATAAGGTATATATGATATTCAAGTAAATTTTGTGTTTAGATTTGGATCTCATCCCCAAGATATATCTCATGTGTATATACCTATTCCAAAATCTGAAAAAAGCCAAAATCTGAAACACTGTTGGTCTTGATATTTGGTAATGGATATTTAACTTGATTGCTATTTATACTCAATGTAATTAAATCTTTTCTTTGAGAGGATTACTGTTTGAAGTCACAGTTCATAAAGTATTTTAAAATATTTTGTTTTTTTAGAGTGTTTATGAAAAATTCTAGTTTATGATACAAAAATTTAAATACTAATATAATATGTAAATACATTTTATACTTTTCTTGTATACATTTTGATATAAAACAATGACCATATAAAGATGAAGTTTTACTGTTACTCTGTAAATGACATTTCATGTCAGCATGAAATTGTTAAATTCATCATAGAATCTAGAAACTCAGCTTATTTTTTAAATACTAAACATAACAATAAACAGCTTTTGAAATTTGTTTTGTCAGTGTTTTTATTTTAATATGCATCTTTGTATAATGCAATTTTAAAGTAAATCATCTGAATTATTTTAACTTGAGTTTTGACTAAAATTTTTGACAGATTTTAAAAAATGTGACTCATCTCTTTTTGTGTAATTGATATCTTTAGATCCAAAGGCAGAAACCAGGTTATATATCACTGTTAATGACTTTGAGTTTCATGTCTACAATCGTTCGGATCTTTATGGACACCTTCAAGAGTTGTTTGGTTTGGAGCCAACAATAATTCCACCCAAGAAAGATGATGATAAAACCCGTGAAAATGGAAGAGCAAGGACCAAAATTGAAAGGTTCAGTGTCTCACTTGAATTTTATTAATCTCTGTCATTTAAACACTTGCTGTTATTATAATATCATTATTGTATTCATCTAAACAATCTAATTTTTTTTTGTAAATTAAAACTCTTAGTTTTCCAAATTATTAGGTAGCTTGTAAACATTAAAATAATACAAAATTATTTAATGTAAGAAAAGCTCTACTTCCCTACTCACTAGTCCTGTTTCCCTGTACATTAATAACTGCATTTATTAATTTGATTTTAATATTGAGTATATGTACATAAATATATACCATATATGCACATAAGGTATATATGCAGATTTTTTTTTCTGAACTTCACATTTTGCCTTACTTAGTATATATTGTTTCATAATTTACTTTTTACGTAGCAATTGTATCTTTAAGATCTTCATATATTTGTATAAGCAAGGCTATCTTATGTTTAAAATATGTTGTAGCTGGGCATGGTGGTATGTGCGTATAATACCAGCTGCTTGGGAGGGTGAGACAGGATGATCATGTGCTTGAGGCTAGTGTGAGCAACACAGTGAGATCCTATATTATATATTTTTGTGATATCTTGTCTTAAAAACAATTCTGTAATAGGGCTATCAGACTTATAGATCAAATAGAGCCACTGACTGATTTGTAAGTGAAATTTTATTAGAACATAGCCCCACCCATTTTTTGTTTTGTTTTAGTTACATGTTTGCAATACATTCGAATACATTTGTCAAAGGGAGTTATTACATATACATACGATACTTTTGCTTACATATTGTTTATGGCTATTTTGTTCTTTAGTGACAGAGACCATATATAGTCCACAGAGCTTAAATTGTTTGCTATCTGCATCTTTACAGAAAATATTTGCTGATCTCTTACATAGAATAAAGAGGAAAAAATTGAAGATAACTTAATAGAGATACAGGCCTAGTGGGAAAGGTGTATGACCCCAAGGAGGTATGAAAAGACTATAAAGAGAGAAGACCACTTAACCCTTAGTATATACCTTATCAACTGCAAATCAAAAATGGTCATAAAAAACAAATTGTATCTATATTGAACATGTACACTATTTTTCCTTGTCATTCCTTATACAAAAAGAAGGAGTTCTGTCATTTGCTGCAACATGAATGAAATGAAGTAAGCCAGGCACTGAAAGACAAGTACCAGCTGGTCTCACTTATATGTAGGATCTGAAAAACTTGAATTCATAGAAGTGGACAGTGAACTGATACTTAAGGGGGCTCAATAATGGGGAGAAGTATGTTCAAAAGGTACAAAATTTCAGGCAGGAGAAATGAGTTCAAGAGATCCATTATACAATATGGTTAACTAAAGTTAACAGGAATTGAAATTTGCTGAGTATAGATTTTAAGTGTTCTCACCATATAAAAAA
>PVJX010029833.1:0-22593 GCA_004027295.1 Dolichotis patagonum | reverse complement strand
TACAAGTATATGGAGATTGGGAGGAAAATGGCGACCAATAAGTAACAAGGCACAGAACCTCTCTGAGAGAAATAGCTCAGATGCTAGAATTACCACTATGGAGAAGAACGGATGAAAGGAGAGGGATTCTCACAACCCAGGAAAAAACTAAGGAAAAAGAAAAAGAAGAAAAAAAAAGAAAGAAAAGAAAACATGGATAGAAGGTTGGAGCCGATGTGCTCTCACAAGAGCTGGTCCCATACTGTACAAGGTGACTTGGATGACTCACGGTCACACTGAAGTTGCAGTTGTGCTGAAATCGGGGGTTGGTGAGCCCGAGGCCCTTGGCAGGAGGACGCGCCACATGGAGAACAGAATTGGCATGAAGAGCTGTGCTGACCCATGGTGAATGTTCAGAATTTGGTCCTGCGGGAGGGGGTGACTGACTGGATGACATATTGGAATTGGGCAAGATGAGCCTGAACCTGGAACTGCAGTGGCATCAGTCAGCCACTCCTGGCCCAAAACAGACTGGTGGGATCTGCTTGGGCTGGGTCATGACCCTGGTTGGGACCCAATAGCCAGGGATGAAATTGTCCTGAACTGGTAACATCTGCACAGCATAGACTAATGTGGTGAAGGCACTCACTGGTTGACTGGCTCATAGGGGTGTGGCCAGCCTACATAACCCCATATGCACCTCACTGATCAACAGCAAACTGGAGAGGGCAGCAATCACCTAGCCAGCACATTTTCAGAAAAACCATAAGCAACACGGAAAGGGCCTGAGACCTCCACCATATACCTGTCTGAAAGAAACCAGAAACATTACAAGAGAAAGAAATAAGAAAAAGCCTCCAGCCACCAACCCAGGGAATATAAGTCCAGGAGAAGTAAATACAGGAGAGATCAAAGGCAGCAAACATGCAATATCAGACACAGCATCAGCTGACATAAAGAAATATCTTCATGACATCATAGATGAACTCAAAACAAAAATAATAATACACATGAAGAATATATAAGATTAATAAAAGAAATCCTAAGCACCTCTCAAGAAGACATAGATGTTAAGTGTGGAAGATAGATGACCATACTACTATTTTTGTTAAATTGTTGAGCAGAGTTGTTAATAGTCTTACTGTTTGAATGTCTACTTTGTATGCTTTAATTTTGTAACTTGAACAACTATTTCCAAGATGACAGTATATAACTTATCAACTAGTGATTTCTTAGTGGTTTTTTTGTTCTTTTCTTTTTTTCCTTTGGAGTTCTGTATTGTTGTTACCCTTTTTTCTGTTTTGTTTGGTTTTTTTCTTTCTAAATAAAAATTTAAAAAATATAAAAAAAAGAAGACATAGATGGAAGAATGGAGGAAAACAGAAACAGGAGAGAAACCTTTGATGAAGAATATAAAAAAAGTCTAGAAGACATGAAACAGATTCAAAGATATTGCCAAGAAATTAAAAACTCCATTGAAAGCTGGCAAAATTGCTTGACAGAATCTAAAGTTAGACTTCCAAAATTTGAAGATAGATTTGCAAAGTGTGATCACAAAAGGAAAGATGTCTTAAAAATAACAAGGAACCAGGAAGTAACAATACAAAGGCTAGAAAATGACAAGAGGATCTATAACCTAAGGATAAAACATGTGAGTGAAGAAGCAGGGTTAAACACAAATGAAATACAAAGGCTATTCACAGAAATAATTAAGGAAAACTTCCCAAGCATAGGAAAAGGAAATGATATTCAGATACATGAGGCATACAGAACTCCAGCCAGCTACAACCAAAACAGAGCTACACCCAGACATATCATAATCAAGATCCTAGAAATCCATCACATGAACAGAATATTAAAAGCTATCAGAGACAAGAAATAGATCACCTATAAAGTAAAACCCATCAAAATCATAACAGACTTCTTGACACAAACCATCAAATCAAGAAGAGCTTGGAGCGAAGTACTCCAAGCTCTGAAAGAAAGTAACCTCCAACACAGATTGATGTATCCTGCAAAACTATCTCTCAAAAGTAATAGAGAAACAAGATGCTTCCATGAAAGAGGAATTTGGGGAGTTCGTGACCACCAATCCAACCCTACAAAAAATACTGAAGGACATCTTAGAGAGAGAGAAAAAGCCCACCAGGATTCGAGGAACAGTGGCAGAGAGGCCTCAATGAATGGGGCAGGCAGTGGAATGAAGGAGAAAAGTAAACAACCAATGGCAGAAAAATAGCATAGCAGGGATGAGGCAGAGAAGATTGGCTATAATCTCTAACACAGACGGCCTTGATACACTAACAAAAAGAAACACAGGCAGAGTAGATCAAGAGATAGAGTCCATTAAGAAGCCCTGAATAGGAAATATAATCAGCCTAAAAGAGGACTAATGAACTGAAAGTCAAAGATGAGAAAACAATGCTCTCTGTGACAGGCAACCAGAGAGAAATAGGGACAGCTCGTCTAGCAGCTGCAGATAGGCTGGAAAGTCATGACACTTTTGTGCAGTGGAGAACTACTCAGCTATAAGGAAGGAAAACCTAGAGGCTTTTGTAGGTAAATGAATACAGCTCATGATCAAGCTCAGGGGTAAAAAGGTTCAGAACCACTTAGGTAGATAGCGGGCTGCCCCCTAATCTAAAAACTAAAAGAGTTAGTGGGACCCAAAATGTACAAGGCACCCTGTGGGAGCGAAAGGGGAGGAATTGTCTAAAAAAGGAAGGCAGAGGACATTGTTAATAGTGTATCAGGATTTAAAATCCACAAAATCCACATTATTCTTATCATTCTGTTTAGTTTGATTTTAGTCTGTTCCAGTCTGTTGACTAGTACTAGATTTGAAGGCACAGACAGCTATTCCAAAAATAGCAAGATATACTATGGTAATTATCCTTACTTTCCTTTTAACTTAATCTGAAACCCTGTATTACTTACACTGTCTTACTATGACTTATCTTATTTGAATCTGGTTTGTTAGATCGCTGTTTTGTCTTGACTTATTGTATTCGAATCTGTTATGCTTGATAGTATCAAGTCTGAGAGTATAGGCAACTACTCTGAAGATGACAGGATTTTACTAGGATACTCATTCTGGTTTGATTATTAACTGCTTCTGAAGTCCTATAATGTTTCCAATGTTTTGTTTTTATTAATATTGCTATGTACTGCTATATTCAACTATACTATGCCTGATAATATGGACGATTCTATTGAAAATAACAAGAGACATCAGAGTAACTACTGTAGATCACCTAGTATTGTGGTTTTGTATGTCTTTCTCATTTCATGTTTTTCTAGGAATTTGTTTTGTCTTGTTTTAATTTGTTTTTCCCTTTAATACAGAAAGGATAGGTGTACAAGTAGAGACTCATGCATGTGTAGAACTTCTGGACAGTTTGTGAGAATTGATTATATAATGCATGATGAAATGAACAGATACTTTGAAGAAAAAGAGACACGAAGGTACCCAGTGACAATTCTGTAGCGTCATAATATGAAATCTAGCAATACTGTTATTGTTTGTTCCGAGTGCTGTTCGTCTGTTTTGTTTTGTTTAATTTCAACGTAAGTGAAAGTGTGGACAGCTGTTTTGAAGAGAATGAGAGACATTATGGCAGTCATTGTTGACTTCCCTATTATCTGGTCTTGAAGACCTAAAATGCCTTTATCATCCTATTCTGATCAGTTTGATGCTATTTTGTTTTGTATGAATTCACTGTGTGTGAAGATATGGACGACTATTTGGAAGAAAATGAAAGACACTATGATAGACGGTGAAGATCTCAGGTGGTCTTGCTTTGAAATCTGTGTCTCTTGTATTGTTTTCTTGTGATCTGTTTTGTTCTGTTTAAGTTTACCCTCTTTAAAATAAAAAAAATACAGGTATATGTATAAAAATCTTATTGTTTCATTAGAAAGATAAGGAGAAAACATGTTTTTGTCCCAGAGAGCATGACTTTAGCCAAGCAATGACTCAAGGCACATCTGCCTTTACTTTAACTAACCCATTGTGAGCCATTTTGAGTTGACTTTTGGATGTCCTAAGAAATTTTGATGTGCTGTAACATTTGGGTTTTTTGCATATTGATAACCAGTGTTCTAGTATATTTATTGAGGGTACAATCCTTTCTCCACTTAATTGCTTTTGCATCTTTGCCAGAAATCAATTGTCTGTTATGTGGATATCTATTTTGGGACTTTATATTGGTACTTTGGTGGTTGTCTATATTGATATCAATGCCATTTTGTCCATGATTGCTATAACTTTGTGATAAGTCATAGGACTGCAGAGGGGTGGAGCTCTAATTTTGTTCCATCATCATCATCAAAAAAAAATACAGGGTTAACTTTCTCTATTCAAGTAGAGTTGCTTGGGTTTAAACTTGAGAAGAGGTTTATTTTTTGTTTTTTGGTTTTTTTTGGTTGTTGTTGTTTTTGTTTTAACTGTACCTGTAAATATTAACATCTTTGCCTTTCTGCCCAGTGCAATGCGGTTCAGAATAAGTCTTTTGCTACTGCATAAGAGCCTCCAGTTCATCTAGAACACCTCCCATTGTCCAGCTGTCTTCTGTGCTCAGTGACCACTGGTGACTCTTTCCATGGCAGAGCCCTTTAGACCCCACCCCACTTTCTTATTCATTTGACTGGACAATTGAAATCAAAAGAATTTAGGTACTGAAAATTTCTTTTCTTTCTAAAAGCTATCCAAAGTGATGAATTTTATTTCAAACTTTCTACACAGAGCGACAAAACTTATTTTACACTACAGGGTTTCTATTTCTCAATGAAAGCAGTTACACTAAACACAGTAATCTGTTCTTTTCACTAACAATAAAGCATAAATATCACAGGTTGGAGTTTATTTTTTTTAAATGAGCGCATTTAAAACCTTTAGAAAATTGATGGCTAGATCTAGGTGGTGTAATGACCCTCTTTTCAAATCAACATTAGACTGCCGTTGTATTTCCAAGGGGAAAAGCTGCTGGCCCAGAGAAAGTGACCTTTGAATGCTTGACTACTGGTTACCTTGTCAGCCTCTGTGCTGTCTTTTATTACAAAGACCTAGCAAGTAATAAACTATTTACAGCTCACACTTATCTGTCCCCTAAAGGGTACTTTTTAAGGAGGGAAAAAGGCTATTGACTTTTTCTATCCAATAGTCATCATCTTATTTTTTGGCCATCTAACTACCTACTGCTGCTTATGTTCAATTTTCAGGGTATGTTACATACCAAAGATTTTTTTGGACAGATGTTAAAAGCCTAGTGCTTTTGCCCACCATAAAGTATCTAAAGCTGTAGACAAAGGTAGGACAGGGGAGGCAAGCAAACATAGGGGAAACGAGCACACTCCTCTTTACCCCAACCCTAGGGAATAGTGACCTTTCTTTCTCTGTCAAGGAAGAGACTTATTAAGGCTTGTCTTGTTTGCCGGGTTAAAAAAGAATTTAGAGACCCTGAAAGAAAGGAAGTAGGAACTAATGAAATGACTATGGGAAGGTAATGTCTACTTTACTGAGGGCCTCCTATGTGTCAGAAAGTTTGTAAGTGCTGGAGATAGAAGTACAACACACACACAGTTCTCTCTCTTAGAGAAGTTAAGAAATTAGTGAGAAAGGACGAGCATAAGAGGTGATATAACCAGAGTCATACTTAATTAAGTTCTCTCTCAGAAAGTGACATTCAAAATAAGATCTAAAGGGTCACTAAAATGTAGTCCAGTAAAGGAACAGTGGCAGAAGTAAGTCAGCAGGTGCCAGAGACCTCAGGCAGGAGGAAAACTAGTGTTCTCAGAACTGAAGAAAAGCCATAGTAAACAGAGTACAGAGAAGAGAATCAAGAGTGTGCAAGATGAGACTGAAGAGCTTGGCAGTGCCAGATCACGCAAGATGTCTTAGCCCAAATTAATTATTTCAATCTTTATCCTAAGAACACTGCAAAGTCATTGGCTGACTCTAATATAGTAAAGGAATGACACTGTTAGCTTATATTTTTGACATACATTTTTGAATGCTGCAGAACAGAAAGTATATAGTATCTTAATCACTTTCTCATCACCGAGACACAATGCTCACCACCCACAGCTTAAAGAGAGGTTTATTTTGGCTGACAATTTTTAGAGGTTTCAGTCCATGGTTGGCAGACTCAATCTCAGAAATAGCAATGGAGAAAATCTGCTCCCATCAAGGAAGCCAGAAAGCAGAGAAAACAAGAGGACCCAGGAAGGGAGATACACCCTTCCAGGTCATGGCCCCAGTGCCTGCCTCAAACCAGGCCCCATCCACTAACAGCAAGTCACCTCTGAAATTATTAGAGACCAAATCCATGATCCAACCACCTACCAAACACATGAGATTTTGGGGGGACACCCTAGATCCAAACCATAACAAGTGGATACTAAAAACCATGGAGAAGCTGTGGTAGGAGTCTCTGTAAGTGATGAGCTTGCTGTGGGTGAGGCTTCCTGTGGGTGAGGCTGGTCCTATGCAGGAGGACTTCTCACTTTCTGGCTTGTATTGGTGGCTGCATTTTTGTGTCACTTACTAAGGGAGGGAATGCTGGAAAAGGACTGGTTTGATGAAAAAATATAAAGTCTACTTTAAGCCTATTTAATTAGAAACACATTCGAGACAATCAAGGAGATGTTTCACACTGAGAATAGGTTCTATCCCGAGGCTTTTTTCTTGCTGGTAATCCCATCTGGAACTTCCTTCTTTCAGTTATTTATTTATTTATTTTTTTTGGTACTGGGGATTGAACTCATGACTGCCTGCTTGCAAAGCAGGCGCTTAAGCCACTGAGCTAAATCCCCAGCCCTTTCAGTTATTTTCATGGCTTTTCCTCTCATTCTGTTCAGATCTCTGTTCATTTGGCTTATATTTGGGGTCTTCTTTATTGTGTCATCCAAAAGCAGCTCTTTTCCATTGCTTTTCATTATCCAATGTGGGGACATTGACTCCTCTGGTTTCTGGTGCCCTCTAGTAGGCAACTCTACCTATTGGTTTCCTGACACCACATCCATCATAATGGTCATTATCTTCCCAGACTTCACGGGGCTGCCAAAGCCCCATCTTGTTCTAAAGTATCAAACCATCATTGTGTTGCTAGGATTATTTGTTTTTAATTTCTCTTCAATGTTTGATTTTGAAGGAAGTTAGAGAAAGGTCCTAATGAATTTATTACAGCTATAACTATTTTCCCCAGCTTAGTTGGCTACTTAATGTTCACAGGAATGAGAAGATAATGGTTCAAATTTAGTATTTCCTCTCTGGCTTTCAGAAAAATGTTTAATTTCTGTCAAAGTAACACATGAATGTAGCAATAAAAAGAACAGCAAAAAGATATGTAAGGACTTATAATGGAAAGCAAAAATTTTCTAGCCCATTTTTCCCTCCAGTAACAGCCATATAAACATTTTCATTTTCTGATAACTATCTCTATATAGTAAATATGCTCATAGTGCTCTTTTTTTTGGTTTAAGCTACTATCTTTTATTCCCTGCAAAAAAGAGGATTATATCTTTCTTTTCTTTAGCTCATTTTCCATGTATTTTAGATTTTAGTAGTTATTTTAGTTCTTCTATTAGATGCATTTGAATATTTAAAGAGTTACTTATTTAGCTAATATTTCTTGCCTATTCCTGTTTGTAAATGTTTATTTAATGAGTTTTTCTTGACTTCTCTGTTAGATGAGGGTAATCATTATCATTATGTAAATATTGTCCACTGAGCAGGAAGGAGGTGTTCTGGCTTCCAATGTCATGATCCCTGGACCATTTAAAGGTTGACACTGTATTGATATAATGAATATTCCTACATGAATTCTGTATTTTTCTTCTAAACATGATCATAGTTTAATTTAGTTTCTTTATTTGGCGCATGCTTTTAAATTTTTAAAATCTTTTTTCTGAATGTGCTTTTTTCTTCTTGAGGAAAGAAATTGGCTTTTCTATAATGATGTCACAAGCATCCTCTATTTCCCTTTGTTTACTATTTGTTGCTTGCATCCATTCTATTTTTCTTGATGCTACTTTTGATGATTCCATTTTCATAGGATTTTTATCTATACAATATCTTTTCCTGTCTCTTACATGCCAATACAATTGAGGTATTCTCTTCTTGTTTTTCTCATTAGTTCTCTAGCATCATTAGGATGGCTGACCAGGAAGCTGTATTTCCAAATGAAAGGTTTACACTTTTACATCCTCAAGCCTGTTGCTACTGATTCCAGGGGTTCTTGCTAATTCATGAGTTTTCCTCAAGGCATTTTTCTTCTTGCACTAGTTCAAACTTTTCCAAATTCCTCCCATAAAGCAGTGACAGTGGCTTTTAAACCTAATTGTTAGCTACAATCATGTTGACAACCCCACTTCTTAGTAGTAATATTCTGTATTAACTTTTTGTCACTGTGACATAATAACTGATATAAGTTAAAGAAGGAAAGATTTATTTTGGCTCACAGTGTCAAAGCATTGAGTTCATGGTCAGATAGCTCCTTTGTTTTTACACCTGTAGTAAGGCAGAAACATAATGGCACATGAGCATAGTGGCGGAAATTCACTCACTTTGTGGCAGCCAGGAAACAGAGTAGGAAAGAAAGAGTGCCTGAGAAGAAGTGGCTGCAGACAAAATATAATGCTTGCACCGTTATGTATCCATGACCCAATCCTTCAACTAGGCCCTACCTGCTAAGTTTCCATTGCCTTCCAAAACACTATCAAATTATGAAACCAATTGTTTAATCCACTGATAAAGTGAGAGTCCTCATGATCCAGCAACCAAGGCCCTATTACATGGTCTCTGGACGTATTTTATTTATTTATCTTTTAAATTTTTTTTTATTTTAAAGGGGTAAGATTAAACACAACAGAACAGAACAGAACAGAACAGAATGGGACATAAGAAGGCATAAATTTCAAAGCCAGACAACCAGAGATCTTTACTATCTGTCATATTGTCTCTTGTTTTCTTCCAAATGGTTGTCCATATCATTGTATATGGGGAGCTCAAATTCATACTAAATAACATAGCCAATTTTTTCACAAGATGTATGGATGTATTTTATATTCACTCCATAATAATCTCTGCTTCACTGAGGTTAAAGTGTTGCATATTTCTTTACTATAATATTATTGGGAATGAAAGAGAGAAAGAGACAGAGAGAGATTAAGTACTCATTCTAATTTTCTGCTTGACCCAGGAAATCCTAGTTGATCTTGAAATCTCAGAAATGCCTATATATTTTGACATATCTACATGTATTAAATTTCTATAAAATGCTGTCTGAATAAGAAAACAAAACACTTCAAATATTTTACTAATCTCTAATGTCCTATTAATTGAGAAGTTGTAGCCTAACATAATTTCTTTTTTTAAATAATTTTTTAAATTTTATTTAAAGAGAAAAAGACAGAAAAAGGGTAGAAATAATACAGAATTTCAAAAAAAACAGTAAGAAATCACTAGTTGATAAATTACATATTGTCCTCTTAGCAATAGTTAACATAATTTCTTGCACTGAACCCAAAATGAGAAAATCATATTGCATAAGTATCATTGATTTAATCTTTTAGGTGAAAATTTAAATACCACATTCAATGAATGGCTCCTATAATGTATAAAATGCCAACTAGACACACAATTATGAAACACTCAGCAGACCTAGTCTCAGATAAAATGGAAATTTTACAGGAAGCAAAGGATAGAAAGAGAAGATGGAAGAGAGTAATGAATTCATGAGTCAGTCAGTAGAACTTCCTATGTCAGAAAAAATGAGCACCAGATTTTCCATAAACATTTAATTTCCATTTGAATGTCACTATTAAGTTTGCTATAATTACCTCTTTAAGGAAATGGTTCCACTTTCTGACTATAATTAGCTTCAGGGATATATTCAGTTTGCCCTTTGCTATGGCTTTACTGTTCCTCAGACCTCTTCCATCTAAGGTCTATTTTCCACTCAAGTTTGACACTCTTTTGAAGTGTTTTTCTACCTGAAATATTATTTCTTTAATCTAAATAAATCAGATCTTTTGACCTTTTGTTGGTAGTTTCCTCCTTATGTTGGCACTTGTTTCTAGAATTTAAGATTTAAAGCACAGTTGTGGGCTGCCAGGAAGAGAAACAAGAAACCATCCTCCTCCTCTGAGCCAGTGGCAGTTGCAGGCTGTGGGGAAGAGAAACAAGAAGCCAACTCCTTCCTGTGAGTCAACAGCAGTCATGGGCTTCAAGGAGGAGAAACAAGAAACCAATTGCTGTAGTCAGGGGTTGTGAGGAGAACAATTAAAATCAGGACATGGAATTTATAATATTATTTTATGATGGTCACCCAGAGTTAACAGAAGAAAATGTAGGAAATCTGTCCATAACACCAAATACATAGAATATTCAACCAGGGGCCTGAGTGCTACACAAGTCCAGATGAAAACCCAGAGCTCATGACAGTGCCTTCTATAAGTCCAACTGGAGGTCTAGAGCCCACGAGAAGGACTCATGCCAGTCTATTTTACAGATCTGTGCTGGGAAGGCCCAAAGGTCAGTGGTGGAAGCTAAAAAGTCTATGCCAGCAGGGTGAAGGAGCTATAGCTGGTAGGTTGAGGGTTCTATGCTGGAGCCAAGAAGTCACGCTCAAAACAAAGACCAGGGCTGTCCTGAAAAGCACCACAGCCATCCTCAGTGACATGGAGGCCCCAAGCTCCTCCAATGATAAGCACAGTCAAGTACATTCCAGGAAGCCAGCGTGACAAGTTCATCCTGGAGATTAAGCGGCACACGTCTTCCCCTCTGGAGCCAGGAAGCAATGCTTGATGTAAGGACTAGAACTTCTCCAGGAGAACCAATGGCTCAAACAGCAACATGTAGGAGAATCCACAACGACTCAACACCTCCCTTCTCCTACTCCACATCTCTATTTATGCTGGCAACTTTTCTCAGGTGAAACATCTATGCTCAGCACCATGCTGATTTAATTCCACTGGCATTAAGTTAACTATCAGTTTCCAATCCATAACACCAATCCCTAACCTTTGAGCTAGCAGATGTTTGGGCTGGGAGACAAGAAGAGCCCACCCTCACTCCATAAGCAACTGGCTAATCCAGAGAAACACAGACTGTGATAATAACTACTAAGGTACTAAAAAACAATTTAACGCTTGTAATGTTTAGTATTTCATTGACTTTGCAGGCCTAGCACTGATGGTCTGGGTATCTATTTGGAGGATAACAATATGCAGTACAGCAACTATGGGGGTTTCGTTCTGAAGGTGGTAACCGTTGTTAATTCCCTGTTATCTTGTTTTAAAGTCCCGTATCACTTTCATTGTTTTGTTTTGATTGGTTTTAACCTATTCTATTTTGTTTGATTTTATTATCTCTATGGTATGGGCAGCTATTTTGAAGATAACAAGAAGCATTATGGTAGCCATTGTTGATTTCCTGTTATCTTGTTTTGAAGTCCAATATAAATTTCACTGTTTTGTTTTGATTGACTTTGTTCTGTTTTACTTTATTTGGCTTTATTCTTTTTAAAATAAAATTTTTAGAAATAAAAATGATTTGATATTTTGTCTCGAATCAAATTTTTTTATAATGTACAAGTGAATCTTTTATTCAGCTACAAAACAGTAGCTCTAACCATTAGAAATCCTTTGCATTTCCTTTCATCACACTAGATGGACCTTCCTTTAATAATGTTTACATTGTACATGATACATCTCTTAGTGTGGGTTCTTAGGACGAATTTGAGAGTCCTATGCTATTCAGGACCTTATATGAACTCTGTGCTATTAACCCATAAACTTTGCAAATGTTACATTATCAAATGACAAGACTGAAAACCCCTCATGCAAACTCTATCTCAATTTCATCCATTTATTCATTCATTAAACACTAATTCAGTGTTAGACATTAGGCTAGGAACAAGGAGCACTAATGAATGAATTAAAAGCAAAATTAGACCTTGGTCTTAAAGGGATAGCAATATATTCTAGGAGAAAAATTTCAGTGACAATTCTATGAAGGAAAAGTATAGAGAATATTAACCCTGATGGAAAAAGTGGTATTTAAGAAAACTTACTTGATATCAGATATGAAATATCAAATGTATTTATTTGCATACAATTGTATAAATAATATTTAAGAGGTATTTGGGCTTCAGTATCAATTTTTTAAACAATTTTAATAGCTTTACTGATATATAATTCATGAATTCTATAATTCACTACTTTAAATCTACAGTTTAATATGTTTTTGGTGTACTGTGGTATTAATTTTTGACTTGTGATAAAGTACGTACAACATAAAATTTGGCATTTTAATACTTGAGTATACAATTCTGTGCCATAATTACATTCACAATGTTATCATTACTTCCAAAGTTTTTTTTCACAATGTTATCATTACTTCCAAAGCTTTTTTTACCACCCCCTCAAAACTGAATTCCTTCCTCCTCCAATCCATAGTAACTTTTATTCTACTTTCTAACTATGAGTTTGCTTATTCTAGGTTCCTTATATAAATATTTGCTCTTTTATGTCTTTTCTGGATGTTTTCAAGTTTTATCAACATTGCAGCAAATTATATATCAGAATTTTATTCCTTTTTATCATTGAATAGTATTTCATAGTTCAATAATTATATACATATAATTATTCATTGATAATTTTTCTGTTGTTTTTGATTTTTAGCTATTGTCAATTGTGCCACAAAGGACTTTGTACTTTGTATAAAACAATTTGATTCCCTGCTTTTGATTCTTTGGTTTATAGTTAAGAATATGGATCATGTAGAAATTCTACATCTAGCTTTTTAAAGAATTACCCAACTGTCTTCCACAGTGCCTATATCTTTTTACATCACCATCACCAATATGAGTTCCAGTTCCTCCACATTCTCACCAGTGGTTATTTTCATTTAAAAAGATTGTAACTATCCTAGTAGGGGGTGAAGTAATAGTCTATTTTTAGCTTTTAGAGAAATTGCCAGATAGTTTTCCAAAGTGGCTGTACCATTTTTGTATTTTTCTAAGTAATGTATTAAAGTTTCAATGCCAACAACTTTTAAATTCTAGCCATGCTAGTGGGTACACGATGATATCTTATTGTGGTTTGAACCTATATTTTCTTAACTAAATATTGAATAACCTTCTTTGGAGAAATATCTATTCTGTTTCTTTGCCCATTTTCTAATTGGCTTATTTATCTTTTTATTTGAATTATAAGAGTTCTAGTGGAAGTAGTTTTAACTCTTAGCTAACTGGTCAACATTTTAGAAGAAGCTCTCGATCCCAATGAAGCAGAGATGTCTATGTATAACCCTTAGAAAATTGTTATGAATCTTCAATAACTTAAAGATTTATTAGAGGTAACTACTTCCTTGATTTAGTTCCATTAGTGTTTTCACATGAAATGAAAGGGTAAATTCTACAAAAGAAGACAATTTTACTGTAATCCAAATTAATAACAAATAAATAAATTTTATTATATACCTTCACATTTATTATTTTCCTATACAAAATTTTTTTACTAGACTTTTTATTAGATTCATGTTTAATTTTTCCCCAAATGTTTCTATGTATCCTATTTATTGCTTCTCATTTGGTTGAAATCAGTGAATTCTATAATTTATACCATCACCGGGTCATGGGCAATTTTGATGCCTGTCAAATTAACTCACATTTGATTAATGTCAAATGCATTCAAGGTTATTAGTGAGAAATAATATATGGAGTTTATAGAGCAGTTTCTGCATACAAAGCTCTCTTCAGTGAGTAAGTAATTATACTTTATAATATACCTGAAAGATTTATTATTAATAATATTTGTTCTGATGTCAACCTCCACAAATTAATCACTTGGCATAAATTCCTAATGTGATTTAAGTTAATTGAGAAGAATCTTTGCTTTTCAACTTGCAGGCAACTCTTTCTTCAGATATATCACCTATCCCTTGTCAGATGTTTTTTTCAAAAGCAATACATCAAAATGTTACTAAAACTTGATAAATTATACCTTGTCTTAATAGAGGAACTATGAATAAAAACCCGCCTTTTGGTATTTGATTTCAAGATGAAAGAAAAAAGAAATGATTCAGTTTTTTAAATTTGAAAAGTAAGTGTCTTAATAAATGATTAATCTCTAAATCACTCTGAATTTCAAGTGAGTTATTTCAATACATAACAGTAAAACAAGTTCAGTGATTAACTTAGGCTAAAGAAAGTGCTAGGAGTCAAGAGAATTGGGTTCTAATTCAAACCCTGACATTAACTATTTTGGTGATCTTGGGCAAATCTCCTATCCTTCTGAGCAGGTAAGATTATGTATACAAATTCAGATTACTAATATCTTTGAAAAAGAGGTCAGGAGATCTGGTAACATCAGTCTGTAGCTGTGTGAGATATTTATTTGGAAGTAGCTGCTGCCTTTGGTAAATAAAGCATGGTTGTATAGATACCACCCTTAGCTCAGAATACTCATTGATGTTACTTGCCCTGTTTCTGTAATCACTTGAAGTTACTATGAAAACAACAACAACAAAAAGTAGAGCATTTTAGGTCTTTTATCTGATATCTATGAAATCTGCAGCAGGATTCTTAGATGTCTCTCAAATTTCCTACTACATGATAGATATCCCCCATATAATTCCCTCTTTGAAAGTGGTCTGGACTTGTGACATGCGAATATGAGAACATCACTGCCATTATTATACTTTGTTATATGACAAGAGATGTTGCAATCAAGGTCCCAATTAGTGGCTGGAAGACAAGAGGTAATAATAGATATGTCTTAGTTACTTTTCTCTTGTTGCTGAGACAAAATACTCAATACCCCAAATTAAGGAAAGAAAGGTTTATTTAGCTCATAGTTTGCAGAGGTTTCACTATAATCAGCTGACTCCAAGGCAGGGTGGCATGGCACAGGTACAGCACCTCAATGTGGCAGAAGACAGAAAAAACAGCAAAAGTAAAATGAGGGTATAGAGCAATCCTCTTCTTCTCCCTTATATTGTCAGCAGGCTACCAGCCCCCCAGGGCAGACATAGCAATCACAAAATCTCTGTGGCCTCCTCTTGCACAGGCTCAGGATGTTTACAAAGTGAAGACCCTGGCCCCTGCTGAGTCAGTTAAACTTCTACACTGCTCAAATTGACACAATGTATCAAACATTAGAAATGCGTCCCTTTTGATCATTTAAAAATTTTTTTAATTTTTTAATTTTAAAGGGAATTAAACAGAACAATAAGAGGAAACAAAACAAAACACTGAGAACCTGATATTGGATTTCAAAAACAAGACTCCCTACTGGGAATTTACCATAGTTACTACATTGCATATTGTCATTCTTTAAATAGTTGCTCAGACTAGTAGCTCTAGGCCTGCAAAGTCAATCAAACAATACAAGCATTGGGTTGTTTTTTTAACTTCAGTTGCTATCATCTCAGTCTATATTTCTCCAGATCAGACAGTTGCTTATGTATGTGAAACCGGGTTGTTTTTCTTTCCTGGCCCATGGACTGGCTGAATCAAAGTGTGGGGGTGGTGGCTTCCATCCTAGTTTTTCCACCAGCTGGCAGGGCCTCTGCTGCCTTATGGTGGGGTGGGGGTGTCGCTTCCATCCTAGTTCTCCTAAGGGCCAGTGGGGCCTCTTGTTGCTCACAGGGGGCATGTCTTACATCCTGGCTCTTCCCTCTTGATATTGAAGAAGCAGATAGTCATGTTATGAACTGCTTACAGTATGGAGAAAGGTAACTATTTGGAACTGAGGTCCTTTATCTCATGACTGCAAGGAGCTTAATTCCACTAACAATCTGAGTGAATCTGAGAAAAAGACATCTAACGTCAACCAACATCATCCATCTCTATCAAGCATTTTAATTTCAGCCTTGTAAGGCCTTGAGCAGAAGGCCCAGCTAACTCATATTAAGAGCTCTACTCCAAAAACACAGAAATAAAAATGTTATTTGTAGTTATTAACTGGTAATTTGTTATGCTGCAATAGAAATTATATAATGGACTGTAGGTATAGTTCAATGATAGAATGTTTGCCTAGCATGCTTAAAGTGTATGGAGTCCAGAGTTGAGTCCCCTGCAAAGAAGAGGAAGTGGAATAATAAAGAGAAGTATGAGGATGAGGATGACTATGAGGAGGAGGAAGAGCACAAGGAGGAGGAGAAGGAGGCGATGCAGAGAGAAGAAGGAAGAGGAAAGGAGGATAAAAATGGGAATGAGAAGGGGGAAGATGAGGAGGAAGTGAGAGAAAAGAAAACTAATGTAGTGTCTATGAAGGAATGATAAAAAGAAAACATATTTGAGTGAGAGAAGAGGCTGGGTGAATGAAAGGTAAAAATTGCAAACAAATTATTTTAAGTAGGCTTGTTTAAGTAGTGGTAAATTGAGACAATTATGAAACAACTTTGGATGTATAATAGGTCTGAGCAAATGAATAAATGCATTGATATTGTTGGGTTCTCAATGAGGAAAATGGGATATACAATATGGAATCAAGGAAGGCAAAAAGGAATCCCATGGAAAAGATTGGGAATTGAAGAGTCTATGTAAACTCAAAATGTCTAAAGTACATACCAAATGTGTGTGTGTGTGTGTGTGTGTGTGTGTGTGGTGATAGTAGTAGTTGCTATTATTAATGCAGAACAATTACACTAAAATTTAGCAGCCTAAAACAAGCATTTCTAGCCATCATGGAAAACTGAACAGATTCTGCAAAAATTAAAATTAGGACTACCATGTTATCCCATAATGCCACTACTGAGTATACATTCAGAGAAAATGAAGTCTTTTGAAAAGACCTCTGCAGTCCAATATTCAATGCAGTACTATTCACAATAGCCCAGAAATGTAAAAAAGTTAAATTTTCAATTTGATAAAGAATATAAGCTACACACACACAGTGGAATACTATTCAGCAATATAAAAGAATAAAATCCTGCCATTTGCAAAAACATGGATGGAACCAGAGGTCATTATTTTAAGTAAAGCAATTCAGGCCTGGAAAGACAAGTACCATATGATCTCACTCACATATGGAATCTGAAAAAGTTGATCTCATAGAAATTCATAGTGAAATGGTGTTGAGCTGAAGCTGCAGAGAGTAGGGGAAGGGAAATGGGGAGATGATCATTGGGTACTGTTGTAGTTTGGAGTTTGCAAGTAGAACAAGACAATACAGGACACATAATTTGAAGTTTTATTTATAATGGTCATCTAAAGAGTCAACTACAAAGAAAGTGAAGGACATCTGTGCACACACTGAAGACCTGGAAAATCCAGCCAAGGGCTTGGATCCCATGGCAATAACCTGCATGAGTTCAGCTGAAAACCTAGAGCCCATGACAATGCCTACTACGAGTCTAACTGGAAGCCTAGAGCTCACAACAATGACTCATGCAGTTTCACAGATCTGCACTTTAAGGTCAAAAGGTCAGCAGTGGAAACTAGAAAGTCTGTGCCGGTGGGGTGAAGGATCTGTGTCAGTAGGTTAGGGTTCTGTACTGGAGCCAGGAAGTAATGCTCAAAGTAAGAACCAGAGCTCCCCTGAAAAGTATCACAGTCATCCTCAGCAACAATGAGCTTCTGAGCTCCTCCAAGAGTGAAAACAACCAGGTTTATATCAGGAAGCCAGCATGACAAGCTTCTCCTGGAGACTGAGCAGCACACCTTCTTCCCCTTGGGAGCCAGGAAGTGATGCTTAACCTAAGAACAAAAGCTCCTCCAGAGTGAACTGCAATCATTCTCAGTGACAGCAAGGTTGCAAGGTCCCGAGCTCCTTTAATGATGATGTCAGTCAAGCTCGTATCAAGGGGAAGCTTAGCAAGTTCCAGGAGAACCCATGGAAACAGGAGAACCAACAGTATCAAACAACAACATCACTACTCCTCTCCAGGTCTCTTTGTATGCTTGCAACAATCCTCAGGTAAGCCTTCCACATTCAGCACCATGCTGATGCAGTTCAGCTGGGCACCACAAGTTGACCACCAGTTACCAATCCACCATAGGTACTGAGTTATAATTAGATAGGAGCAAGAAATTCCTGTGTGCTATTGCACAATGGGGTACTTAAGATGGCAGTGATGTACTATCCATTCCAAAAAGTCAGAAAAGAGAATTTTGAAGAATTTTACAATAGAGAGGAGATTAAAAAAAATGTTTACTCTGATTTTGAGCATCAGACAATCCATACATATATCACAATATTAAATAGGAGTATGGTGATACATATCTGTAATCCTAGCTATGCAGGAGGCTGAGACAAGAGGATTTCAAGTTTGAGGCCTTTCTGGGCAATTTAGAAAGACCATGTCTCAAAATAAAATTTAGAAAAAGGGCTAGGAATGTAGCTGAGTGTTCCATGGGTTCCATCCCTAGTACAGAAAAAAAATTACATAGTAGCTCACTAATATACGTAATTTTATTTTTTATGTATAAATTTAAAAGTACATTTAAATTAAAAAACATTGTCATCTCACAGTTCATGTGGGTCGGGGATCCACTTAGCTGAGCGATTCTCACTGTCCCTCTTGAAGCTGTGACCAAACTGTTGACTTAAACTGGAGTAATCTTAAAGGTTAAATGAGTTGTAAGATCCACATCCAAGCTCACTGATAGTGCTGTTGGCAGAAAATTTCAGTTCTCACTATGTGATCCTCTCCATAAGCTGTTAGCACCACGGACCTGACTGCACCCAGAGAGAGTAATGAAAGAAAGAGACTAAAATGGAAGCTACTGTGTAACCTAATGTCACAAATGAGACACCATGGCTCTGCCACCTTTTGATGGTCACTCAGGCCAGATTTCACACACTGTTATCTGTACACAAGAGTAAGAAAACAAGAGCCATGGATCCCTGAGGGACGCCTGGGAGGCTGGCTATCATAATGCATAACTTTGTGTTTATGCATATATTTATATGTACATGTATGTATTTCTTAGCTCTATCTGTTGAAAGGACCAAGAAGTAAAGACATGCCAGTAGCGATAATATACCTAGTACCCAAGTTCTAGATTATATCATTCTCCAGTAAAAGTAACTAGGGCTTTCTGAGAAATGATTAATTACAGGATTTGGTCAGAGACAGGGTAGGTACAGAATGATATAGAAACAACTTGCTATTACAGAAAGTAAAAAGTACTCAAAAGCATGATAGGGGCATGGCACAAAGGGACAGAAACCAACTGAATGAATTCTCATTGGTCAAATTTAGGACAATGTAAACACCAAAACCATGAAGTAAAATAATGAGCTGTAAGTCATTGAAAAAGTATGAACCCATGAGTTCTTACTAATCATAGATGGATGGGTGGAAAAATAGAAGACTGCATGTATAGATAGATAATAGAAAGTAAGTGACTTCTTTGCTTAAAGTAAAATGACACAGGCTTACTGAAAATGTAGAGGGAGTACTGAATTTGGTAGATCATCATTGACAATCATAATGATAAAGAACAGTGTTATGGTTTCGATATGGTTTGAGTGTGTCCAGCAGGGATTACTGTACTGGAAGTTTGATTCTCAGTATGGCAGTGGTGGGATAGTGGTATCTTTAAAAGGTAGGGCACAATGGAAGATGATCATGTCTTTGAGGTATCACCCTTTGAAGGAATAAATGCTGGTTTTGCTGGCAGAGTTAGTTGTCACAAGAGCAAGTTACTATAAAAGAGCAAGCTCAACTTCCTGCATCACCATTCACTCTCTTCCATATATTTTCCTGTTATTGTGGTGCCATCTACTGTGAGATCCTCACCAGAGCTAATAAGAAGCTAGTGTCATGCACTTGGACCTCTAGAACTATAAACTAAATGAATCTATTTTTTTAATTAACCGGTCTCAGGTATTTTGTCATAGTAGCAGAAAACAGACTAATGCAACTGGATTATACAAGAATCTGCAGTGCATGCTAAACCCATGAGAAAATTTAGTGAGGATAATTACATAGTCTTAAAATGTCTTCCTACAGGGCTGGTGATTTATCTCAGCAGTGTAAGCACCTGCCTAGCAAGTGCAAGGCTGCAAGTTCAATCCCTGGTAGGGAAAAAAAAATGTTTTTCTACAAACTTCTTTACTGGTTGCAACTAAGAAAAAAAAATATCCATTTATTACATAAAGGAGAAATGGGCAACACCTGGATGAGGTGATCAAAATTAGTATCATCCATGAGAGACAGATGTGTATTGTTTGCTTCTAGGTGATATATCCTATGAAGAATAGAACTTCACTTTCCTATACGTAACTGCATATAATGATGAAAACATTATCCTGCCAAGAGGAAACACACACAAAATGAAGAACTTCTGTTTTTAAGGTATATAGAAACCAGGTGTGGTGACGCAGGCCTATAATCCCAACACTGAGGAGGCTGAGGTAGGAGGATCATTGCGAGTTCAGGACCACCCTGAATTGCATAGGCCCTGACTAAACAAAGACAAAAAAAAGTATATAGAAGGATAGTGTTCTTTTAAAATGTCAATGTTGTGAAAGAGTGAAAGGTTCTGAAAATGTTCTAGATTAAAAGAAGCTAAAGAGGCATAATTGTTACATGAAACTTATTAAACACTAGATTCACTCTTGAGCTAGAAATAAATCACATACTATACAGGTCAGCTGGCAAAACTGTAGTAAACTGTATAAAATTAGTGTTGTAGGGAAAGTATCAGCATTTGGTGTTGACCAAAGATTGTTCTAAAGCCTAGCCTTACCATCCATGAATCTTTGATTTCTGTGTCTTTTTTCTATCATCATAAAATAATAAATAAAAAATAATCTAGCTCATGTAATTTTAACAATCACTTGGCCAAAGTTAAGTGCCTGGTGCATTATAGGTCTTCCATTAATGTCTATATTCTACAGTAGAAACAACAGATACTTCCTCACTCAGTTTTTTCCATTTAGAAACCCAAATATGATTACTCAAATGATCTCTCTACCTTAAAGTTACTGGAAAAGTAAGTAATTGGCCCAAGCATATATCTTACCACCATGAGGAAAGAGCCATTTCTATATGTGTTCGAATTCTATTTTCATCTATTGTAACGATTGGCATTGGCACAGTCATGCTGGCAGTCTAGTCCTGCCATTTGATAATTAACTGTCAAAACCAATTTTGTTTATTTTCATAAAGTTAGATAATGTGCTGAATACTAACTAAGACATGACACCAAGCTAACACACTGTTTTTTTTAATGCCAAAGCTATCTTTTCTTGCATCCTATTACTGCTAGTAGAGGCATTTTTTAAAAAGGGCATATCTTCAGAAGGATAAGCAAAATTTCAATAAATACAAGATTGACTTATAATTTGAAAACCACATTCTTGAACTGATTCCTAGAATTTTTTAAAGTACTAGGACTAATATTACAAGAAATTATGTAGATCTATAACAGAATTTTTATCTTCTGGTAATTTGCCTTTTAAGTAACAATAGCAACTTACTAGAAATATGAACAATCACTAAAAATTTGTACAACACACAAACAAAACAGAACGGAAGCTCTGGAATTTTCAACAGATCTTATGGAGTACTTCTGCATCTTGAACAATGAAGGCCCAATAAGACCCTCTGTGTAGCCACTGTGCTTTTGAGCTGTTCCAGTCTGTAAGGTGTCTTGGGTCTATTTTAAAGGATGGAAATTCATAAGCATATTTTAAAAAAACATATCCTCCTGTTTTGGAAACAATACACTTATTTTAATATGCAAAAGGCACAGAAAAGTCCTCCTTGAGCCTTTGCTCCCAAGCCATTCAGTTCCCCTTTTTGGAGCAATCAGAGGTAAGAGTTTCTCATTCTTTCTAGACACATTTTGGATACATACAAATGAATACTAATATACTTTGTCTTATTTCATGAATGACAGCTACTATATACACTGTCCTTGTTATTATTTTTCACTCTCAAAGTTTCTTAATGATCATTTGATATCAGTACATAAGGAATATTTCCAAAGCCAGACATGGTGGATCATGCTTGTAATCCCAGCACTGGAGAGGCTGAGGCAGGAGGATTGCCAAGATTTTTGAGACCAGCCTGAACTACAAAGTGAGTTCACGGACAGCCTGAACTACAAAGTGAGACCTTGTCTTATAATTTTTTTCATTCTTTTCTGCAACTAGTTTCATTATACAACTGTACAATTATTTAGCTAGTTTACTGCTGGGAAATATTTAGGTTGTTTTATATCTTTAGGTCTTTCAAGCAATGCTACCATAAATATCTCTATACATGTGTTCATTTCCATATTTTTGAACACATCTACAGGATAAAGTTTTAGAAGTAGAATTGCTAGGTCGAAGAAAATTCATTTAAGCATGTGATAGTTACCATGAAATTGTTCTCTGTAGAAGTGGCACCAAATTTCTCTCTCCCTCTAATATAGCAGTGTGTATGTTAATCTTGATCTTACTATGTATTGGTAATAGCATTTTTGACCATTGATAATCTCAACAAAAGGCAAAGGAAATTATTTTATTTATTTTAATAAAATTTTATTTGCATTTCTCTTGTCATAAATAAGATTGACTATTATATGTGAAAGCCTGTTGTATTTTTTGTGAGGTACAAGTTCATAGTTTTTCTATACTTTTTTTCTTGAATTGTGGATATTTTCTTTT
>PVJX010029832.1:0-22586 GCA_004027295.1 Dolichotis patagonum | reverse complement strand
ATGTTGCATTTTTGCTGCCCTCAGTCTCTTTTGTATTTACCTCTCCTGGATCAATGTTCTCAGGGTTGGGGGCTGGGAGTGTTTTCTTATTTCTCCCTTTCGTCATGTTTTTGGTTCCTTCCATACAAGTGTACAGTGTAATTCCCAGGCCCTTTTCTTGTTGTTTAAGGCTCCTCTAGAGGGCGCAGGCTAGGAGCTTCAATAGTTTATCAGAGATTAGAGTTCACCCAGGGGCAGTGTGCGCTAGCTCCTCCCTTCTGGGCCAGTCAACCTTTGCAGGCCTTCACTGCATCAGTGTGCACTGATCTCAGGAAAGTAACTGGGTCCCCGCCAGGGGCGTGGCCTAGTTCAAGCAGATTCCACCAATCCGCTCGGCAAGGGGAATAACCAGCTGAAGCCACTTATGGAGTTAGGGCTGTCCTGCCCAAATCCAACATGTTGTCCAGTCGGTTTCCCCTTTCCCGTGGGAGGGTCTTATTCTCATCACTCACCGTGTCCCCGAGAACTGCTGGACTGTCGGACCTCCGACTTCAGCGCGGCTGAGGTGGGAATTCACGGTGCCTCTGGGTGGGTCGTGTGCAGTGCCGGTCCTGGCGAGCTCCACACCGGGCTCTTCAGCTCCAGGCTCCAGCGGCTCAAGCCAGTGGCTTTGGCTTGGATCGCTTGTTCAGGTCGGGCGGAATTCAGGCGTCTCGAGGTGGGTGCCGTGCTCGCTGATCTTATCTTCACTAATAGTAGCCCCAGGACCTCTTATTCGAGTGGGTTTTTGTGCTTTAATTTCTTCCTGTGTTGTGAGAGTCTATCTCTGTTTGGGTCTCTCCAGGGTGTTTTATTCTGGCATTTGAGCTGTCTCTCTCAGAGAGGGTCTCTCTCCTGCTAGCTACCAGTCCGCCATCTTGTCTCTTATCGCACACTTGAAATTTCTGAAGTGATGGCAACTGCAGTAAGAAAACAACTTCAGGATGAGTGTTTGGAGGTTTCAGTCCATACTCAGCTGGCTCCAAGGCAGGGTGGCATGGCGGGGCCGCAGTTCATGGTGGCTGCAAACAGCAAGCAGAAACCGCCCCTGTGCCTGACTTCAAAGTGTTTGAAATTATGGACAAATAAGACTGTAGTTTAGGATGAGAATTCAGATCCTTTTTATTTGAAGGTGTTTTAGTTTTATTCGTTTGTATTTCTCTTCTCATGGTAATACATATTTTACAATTTTAGTATCTGCACCAAGAAAAGAAACTGCTTCATGGAGACATAAAATCTTCAAATGTTGTAATTAAAGGTGATTTTGAAACAATTAAAATCTGTGATGTAGGAGTTTCCCTCTCATTGGATGAAAATATGACTGGTAAGTTGTATTGTTTAAAATGTTATATTAGAAATGTTTTAATTTCTCATCTTTACATTTCAAAATATTCAATAAACCCTCATAGTATAAACTTTTTAAGATGACTGTGAAGTACGAAATAAAAAGTACCCTTCTTTTTCTATCTTGCATTCACTCAGCCTCCAGTCTCTTCCATTGCCACATGCACAAATATAAATTATTGGCTTCTTATTCTTGAAGCATATACTTTCACCAACATTAACATTGGGAAAGATTTCTAATCTGGATTAAGATCTTTAAACTGTAAGGCATCTGGGAATGGAAAGTAAAATTTGAATAAGGTTTTGGTGTTTTTGGTAATACTGGTGATTGAACTCAGTGGGTTGTACTTGGCAGGCAAACTCTCTACTACTGGGTTATTTTTTGAGACAGAGTCTCACTGAGTTGCCCAGACTGGCCACAAACTTGTGTTCTTTCCGCTTTACCCTCCTGAGTAGTTGGGATTAAAGATATATGCTACTGGCTTAATAAAATATTTTAAAACAAATTTGCTAAGCTCAGTAAAGTGATGAGATTTGGGAAACTGTTAGAACAAACAAGTAAATTAGGAAAGACAGGAGCTAATAAAAGCCAGTCTTCTGCTTTTTGTTCCTTGGTCCAGCCCAGCCCAGTTGTCCATTTTTTTATATGCTGACCATTCGCTGCTCAGAAATTTAAGGTTTGTTTCTGCTTTTAACATGTAACATTTACATTTGTCTCTCTGTGAATATAAGTTACAGGGGTGGCTTGTGCATGCTGTTTAGAACATATGTAAAATTTAATAATTAAGTTTATTAGTTTTTAGGAGGCAGAAACCAGGGTAGAATGACTATAATGATGTCTGTAATTGTTAATAAAACTTGAACTCTTGTGAACTTTATGCTGAATCACTGCTACAAAGTTGAAGCTTTAAGAAATTGTCAAGCATAATAAGATTTTCGAAGTGTAATTTTTTTCAAATCTTAATAGAGCAAGTAGTTAAAAGTAGTAGTATAAAAGATCTAAGTTAATAAGGTTGATTTCTGCACTAGAATATTTATTAAAATTAAGCTGGGCATGGTGGTAAATATCTGCAATCCCAGTTACTCGGGAGGCTGAAACACAAAGGTCCTAAGTATGAGGCCCTGGGCAATTTAGCAAAACTCTGTCCTGCCACCCCCAATTATTAAAATTGATCACATAGTAGGTAAGTCACAAAAGCAAACTTAACATTACAAAAAGTAGTCTACAATAGTTGACATTCACTGATGTCAGTGGTATAAATCCAGAGCTTTATATCACAAGTGGAAACAAAAAATCCAGTTTTTTTAAGGAATATAAAACACTTGTAAATAATTCTTGACAAAGAGGAAATCAAATTCCAGTTCAAATATTTAGAAAATAGGCATGTTGTACACCAAAAAATAAAAGGCCCAGTCAGAAAATGAGCCATTGAAATGAAGAAATGCTCTCAAAATGAGCCATTGAAATGAAGAAATGCTCTCAAAGAAATGCTTCAAACTTGTTTGAAGAAATGCTCAAACAAGTAAAAGTGGAGGATAAGTACATGAAAAATGTTCAACATCTTTGGTCCTTTAGAGAACCACAAATCAAAATCCGTATTACTCCAGAAAGAATAGCTATCATCAAGAATTCAGATCTTAGCAAGTAACATTTACATTTATACATAGTAGTAAGGTTGTAAGGGAAAAATGGACCTCTTCGGCATTGTTGGTGGGAATGTAAAGTTTTAAATAGATGAATGGGTAGGGGAGATTGACATTTATTCACAGTGGAGTACTGTGCTTTCATAAAGAAGGTTAAACTTTAGTCATTTACAGGAAAATGGGTGCACCTTGAAGACCATAATGTAAGTGAAATCAGTCAGACACAGGTTAAGTATTGTATGGTTTTTCTTACACAAAAAACTCAAGATATAAATAAAAAGCAAAATAAAAGACAGATGATAGGAAACAGGGAGAGGTAAACTTTGTGGAGATGGGAAGTGGAAGTAAAAACTAAGACACAGTATGTGGATATACCAGTTCCCCCAGATGAATGTAATTATTATGTATTGAAAACACAAAAATAATTGTAACAAATAAAAACCTATTTGATATGAGATTACTCAAAGGAAAACATTATTATTAAACTTTTATGAAATTGAAATGAGTATTCATCTTAGATGTAAAATAGATGGAACCCTAAGGAGAGCACAAATAAATAAGTGATAATCTTACCAAAATCCCCATGTGATCTGTTTTTAGAACATATCAAAGTGAACCTAAAGTTCATCCTTGCCAGGCGTGTTAGCAGATTCCTGTAATCTCAGTTCTCAGAACTTGGGAGGCTGACACAGGAGGTCTGCCGCGTTCAAGGCCAGCCTTGAAAAGACACTGAGACCTAGCCTTAAAAAATCCAGACAACAAAGTTCATCCTTGAACATACATACTCAAACACAGCCAGGAAGATTTCTGTGAAAACACAACGAGGAGGAATCTTTCTGACCAGATGTATAAAAGTTGGGGCTGGGTGCATTAGCACAAGCCTGTTATCCCAGCTACTTAGAAGGCTGCAATTACATATTTGTTCATTAATTTTTATAAGATAACAGGAAATATAAAAATGGTGATCATATCAGATTTATTCATTGGGCATCCCTCTTTCTGGGCACCCTTGTGTACCTTTCAGATAGAAGCTTTCTTTCAATAAATTCTTTCCACTCTTAAAAGAAAATTGATTCAGTACAAGATTACTGGTTGAAATGATGTCTGCCCAAGCAGTTCTTGGGACAGTAACTAAGTAAATAAACATGCTGCCTGAGTGATACTTGTGAACTGTTACATGGTCAACCAGAGACCTTGTCGCGGACGAGTAGGGGGCGGTTGTGAGTGTAATATAGTGGGAAGCCTTGGGTTCGATCTTAAATACTGATTAAAAAATGTTGTATAAAAATTCAGTAATTAAAGCAATGATATGCATGCCAAAACAGGCAGAACATAATAAGGTAGTCAAGACATAGAGAATTTATCCCACATACAGGAATGTGTTATGTGATACGGTGACATTTTTATGAGGAGGATGTATCAAATGATCTGGATATTTTCTATCCCAGCATTTTAGTAACATGTTCCCTCCAGCTTGAACCACGATTGGTACATACATGACTGTCTCATCAGGTGGCTGGTACTGCTGGTGGTACAAACAAATCGAATCACTTTTGTTCTTCTTAGTAATCAAATTAATAAAAAGTCACCCAACAGGACAGTCACACACCATCAATGGTTCAAGCCGCCCAGCAGCGAGCCATACGAATTATAGCGCCATCGTGATATGTTAATCCCCACAGACTGAAGATTGTGGAAAAAATTAAAATAGAAAAATTGTAGGTAATGTTTCCTGTTGGGCTTGAGGAGACTTTAAATACGTTACCCAAACTGGAAACTACTTTTTTAAAAAGCTTGGACTATTTGTCAGTTTTAAAAGTGTTTCTGGATGTGGCAGTAGGGAGAAAGCAGGGAGGTTAAAACATCACAAAGTGCTAAAATGATGAATAAAATAAAGGGTTAATATTTCTAATGTGCAGAATTATCAGTGAGAGAAAGATAAAAGCTATCATGAATACGGAGAATGGCACAGTTAAGTAGGAAACTTTAATGTCCTTAATGTTTAAAGGCTAAATTAAATGACAGTGGGCCTGTGAGTTGCTGTCAGCATTATCACACTCTCCTGTTGTTTCTCTCATCCTTTGTTAGACGTGAAGCTCTTTATTACAATGTAGTTCTAATGCATTGTAATTACATTCATCTTGAGGAGTTGGTCCATGCACATTATTACATCCTAATTGTTTTACTTCCCCTTCTCTACCCTCTCACCTCCCCCACTCCCAACTCCTCTTCCCACAAAAGGTGGGAATTTGTGTTCCTTGTTTACTGTAGGGTCCTGTGCTAGTACCACACTTGTAACTATACCATGGAAGGAATAGCAAGATTGCCAGCAAGATCAATAACTGGTCCTCTCATATACTATACAGATGTTTGCAACTGCTACATCATTTGGGTTAGAAGAGGTTTTGCTTTGTTAACAGATCTCAAAACCCCTGTGACTTAAGGCAACCAAGGCTCATCCTTAAGCTTCCTAATGCTCAGGGGTGTGGTCTGTCTCTTTTAAGATTTAAACTGACAAAACAGCCACTGTCTGGAATGCTACAGTCATCCTGTGGAAAGTTAAAAAAGTTCAAGGGCAGTGGCATCAAATGCAGTAGCTCAGCAGGGCAAACATTAAATCCCACAGTGCTACGTCCAGCATCTAGGGCAGTGTGCAGCAAAATCTCCAAGGGGCTTGGGTGCTCTGCCCCTACAGCACTGCTGGTGATTGCAGCCCTCATGGCTTCTTTCTTGGGCCAGCTCTTCTCCCTCCTTGGAACATCCCTCAGATGATCCACTTTCCTGACTTTAATCCTCTGAGGTCTCCACTGCACTCCAGCTTCACACACTGCCCTCTCGGGCACGCTGCCTACCAGGTCTTTTGAAATCTGGGTCAAAGCCTTCCTGACCCCACAACCCTTGTATTCTGTACACTCCTAAAACCAGCATCCCATGGATGACGCCAGGACCTCTGCCAGCTGGAGCACTAGCAGGGCTTTACTGTGAACCCAGTAGGAGGGAACAAATTCTCTAGACTGCTGCCATTCTGGAACATGTCATCTTGGGGTTCTTTTCTCAAGGCAAAGTCTTTCACCTTTGCATTTTTGATGTGCAAAGGGTGGATTCCTGTTGCTTCTTGTGATGCTCCTTTTTTTATTATCCTCTTCTGAAATATGTGGCTATCTTTTTTATTATCCTCTTCTGAAATACGTGGCTTTTTATTGTTAATCTTTTCAGGAAATATATTCTCTACTGTTCTTCTTTGTAGGCCACAGCTTTACTGGAGTTTTCTTTCTGGTCAAACTCAAAAACCTTTTTGAAATCATTCTGCTGGGCCCTTTGTTCTTGCTTCTCAACATAGATTTGGCTAAGAGACCCCAACAGTGGCCATACCACAGCCTCGGCATTAGGCTGCCTTGATGTTTCTTTCTCCAGATTAATTAGTCCTCATGTTTAATGTTTAATATCAGTCCCTTGAAATGTCTTTAGACACGAGCAAAATGCAGACAGATTTTCTGCTGAAGCATAACACTCACACTCTGGGGGCCAACAACCAATGGAGTCCGCGACTGAAACCTGAGCCTGCTCATTTGAACTGCATTGTGCTCAGCCATCTGGTCTCCTGAGCTCTGGCAGGAGACTCCCAGTGTGCTTGGTGCTCAGCATTCAAGGGCTGCTCTAGCCAGCGTCTCCACACCTTTCCAGTCTTCCCACAAGGCAGTTCCAAGGCTCCTGAGCCATGTGACTGGGTAGTGTCTTACTAAAATTGGTCTTTTTTTCTCCTTGCTGGGACAAAGTACCTGACACCTTTTTGTTTTCACTTCATCTTCAGAGTTTACTCATTTACTACATATACTTCCACGGAGTGAACGAAGGGGAGCCTTCAGTTTCCTGACCTCTTGATTCTTATTCTTCCTTGTCTTAGTCTTCCCTTTTGTTCTTCAAATATTTTCTTTTTTTCTTGTAAATATTTTGAGACTCTCAGGGTAGAATGTTCTTTATTTCATTAAACAGGATCCTAGGTTCTTCTGGTGTTCGACTAATTATATTCAGTCTGTTGCCACTCTATCCTTATATAAAGAAACAGTGATTATAATAATCACATATGGAAAGTTTCCGGTTTTTAGTATAATATACTCTAACACTGCCTAATGAATGTTGTAAGAGCTGTAGTCTATCCTAATTATAGAAGTAAAGCATAATTTACAAAATAAATTGGGGTCTAGAGGTGAAATGACCTGCTCAGGGTCACAGTTTGCATGCGACTTTTGAGTCTAGGCAAGGCCATCTGTTTCTAGTCTGTAGTCTTGACAGCTGCATTCTCGTCATATATAGGCCACTTTCTAAGAGAGTTGCTGTTTGCTTCCATTCTTGCCAACTGACTGGCTGGTCTGCTGGGTGGAGCAATCCTTACTAATGAAGTCGAATGTATTTTCATATGAACTTATAAATTCTATGTTCAAATCACTTGTCCATTTTTCTTTGCATTTCTTGCCTTTTTTTTTTTTAGATTGGGTCACTGTGTAGTTCATATTAGCCTTGAACTTAATGTGTACACTAGGCTGGCCTCAAACTTGCAGCAGTCCTCCTGCTTCAGCCTCCCAAGTGCTGGGATTACAGGCTTGTGCCATCAGCCCCAGCTGCTTTTATTCTTAATGATTTCTAACTGCCTGCCTGCTCTTACGACAGTTTCACTTTTTCAGTGACTGATCCCGAGGCCTGTTACATTGGCACTGAGCCATGGAAACCCAAGGAAGCTTTAGAGGAAAATGGCATTATTACCGACAAGGCAGACATATTTGCCTTTGGCCTTACTCTGTGGGAAATGATTACTTTATCCATTCCACACATTAACCTCAATCTTACAGATGATGATGGTGACGAAGGTAAGAATACAAATTTTATGTTTTAATTTTTTTGTGGCAATTAAACTCCCTAGGCAAATGCTCTACCACTGAGCTACATCCACAGAATGAATGAATACCAGTTTTTAAAACATAAATTGCAATCTTATGACACTAAGATTAATTTATAAAATTATCTTTCCATTAAGTTAAAATTTAAGAGTAGTTGACTGAGGGAAGTAGTTTGAAATTAATACTGTGACACTAATTTGATTAGATATAATTTCATGTGAGTCATCAATTGAGAAACAGATAAATTGAGATGTAGAAAAACAAATTAAAATTGTCCTTAGCTGAGAAAAAAGATTAGAGGACTACTATAGGGAGGGGTTATGGTCAGTAACCTATAAATCTAAGACTAACATATTCAGTGTCAGGATGATGGAAGAGACAGTCTGTGGTACAATAGAAAGCTTACTAGATGAAAAATTGTTGCAGGAGGATGAGTTAAGTTTTCCATGACATTAATTGCTTTTATTGTTTCAATTTCCAATACCTTTATGAGTAGATACAACTTTTGATGAAAGTAACTTTGATGATGAAGCATACTATGAAGCCTTGGGAACCAGGCCACCTATTAATATGGGCGAACTGGATGAATCATACCAGAAAGTAATCGAACTCTTCTCTGTGTGTACTAATGAAGACCCTAAAGCTCGCCCGTCGGCTGCACACATTGTTGAAGCTTTGGAACTAGATGGCCAGTGATCATGTTCTCGGTGACCTCCTTGTGAAGTGCATACCTGTTCTGTTTTCTTAGATGTGTTTATGATCTTCAGTTATTACCCTCCAGAAGTGGACTATTTTAGGTCCATAAAGCCCTGTTAATTTTGAATAGCTAACAGAAGGATATTTCTTGTGTTCTTATGTTGATAAGCACTTAGGATTATACTGTATTTTCTGTGAAGTTCAAAGAAAGTAAATCCTTACATGCACGTAGTTCGATATTCCAGACTTAAAACAGTAGCAGTCAAATACTATAAACTGTTCTCACATTAATTTGAGTGACCATTCTTCTATCTTTCTTATATATTCTCTGTTTTAACGGATTAAAATTAGCACTTTATACACTGCAAAGTAAATCTGTATTTACTTGTATTTTAAAATATCAAAACTTTTGCTGGCATTGTTTCCATCTCTGATACCTTTGTGAGTAGGCACAACTTTTGATGGAAGTGACTGATGATGAAGCATATTGTGCAGCTTGGCTTATTAAATGGCCACGGAACCAGAGAATATAACACGAGTAGCTGCTTGGGTATTTCTAGACTCTTTGGCTACAGCTTGTCTTGCTGTCTTGGATTCATGTTTAATATATTAAATGTATTTCCTGTACTAATATTCATTTTTTAGCTTTTATTTACTAATATGTATCCTAAGAATTTCAAAGTATGGTGTAACAATAATAAAACTCAAACAGGACAATGCAGAATAAAGTATAGGTTTGGTACCAAAAGGTGTGTTAGCATTATCTTATTTTATACTTTAATTGATTTGAATGTTGTTAAATTTGTTAAGTGAATGTGATAGGTTTCTTTCTCTTTCTTGACCTTACTTTGTTAATCTGTAAAGTGAGGTTGGCTTGGATTGGTAGTTTCTATAAACTTCAGCCCTCTAGAAATTTTTAAATGATTATAATTTTGTAAGTCTAGGTATTATACCCAGATACATATAGAATTTAAGATTACTGTCACAAGAGGGTTCTTAGAAAAATTAGACTGCACACTACTACTGCACTCTTGAGCTTTAAAAACTCACTAGAGATTTCCTTTTAATATTAGATTATACCAAGCAACAGTGCAAAAATAGGATTAGCATATCTTCCATCAAAGTATTATTAAAGTGACAAGTAAATTAAAAGTTGACTTAACATATATATATAATATATATAATTTTCTTCCTAATAGTCAATAGTCTTACATGCTCACTTTGACTTAAATACTGTATCATTCTTCATAGGTTGGCCAACCTGTAAAGCAGCTGCTTTGGGGCCATTCTAGAACAGTGGTAGCGAAGCTATGGCCCACATGCCATACTGGGCATAAAGAGCCCTCTGCGGGCACATGAGCCAAGTCACCAGCAGCCAAACGTTGAATCAGTTTTTTCTAACCTAAAACCTCAGTGCTGAGGTTTAATTGCAGTGTTGGCACTGTGCAATAAATGAGTGAGTTTTGGGTTGCAGTCTGGGGAGTCATTGCTGAAAGGCTCGCCATGAGTGTCCTAGGACTAGTCATTAAGTCATAAAGCATGAGCTGGGTCCTCCTTTTTAACACATAAACTAGTCTTTTCATTAAATGTGCTTCTAGTTTCTACAGGTGGGACATCTGAAAGAAAGCAAACTAATGCCAGGGCCTGGACTAGCAAATGAAAGACATTTACAAAATAATCCCAGCAGCTCTTCCCTTTGAGCCTGGATAGGTCCTGGAAATCCTCAACACAAGATTGCAGGCAACTTGCTACGAGCCGCAAGAAAATGATTTTTATTCTTGCTGTAAAACTAAGTCTCAGATGTGAGTCTTGGTCATCTGCCTCATCCTCAAAAGAGCAACAAAAGCAAGACTTTTGCTGAATTAGCTGAAAATAGCCTATCAAGTGGCTTTCTCACCTCCCAGAAAATGTTTGCCTTTACAGTATAATGCCTCTAGCTGACTGCAGTTGATTGACATAATCAGCAACTGCCTAAGAAATGTTAAGAACTATTCTTTCATGTCTCTTAGTAGCTTTTTATTTTTTGGTCTTTTTGGGGACTCACCTCTGAAAGGTATGCCATCACAGTCTCACTATGCAGTTCAGGCTCACCTTCAGGTATTAGAAGCCAAAATCTGGCTGTTAGTTGTGTTCCTTGTTATTGGGGTATCTGCTATGTGGGCCCCAAGTGTACTTCTAGTATATTGTACTTTGATCTAAATGAATAAATGGAGATGAGTGTGGTGGCATATGTCTAATGCCAGGAGTTCAAGGCCAGGTTGGACTACATAGCAAGACATTATCTAAAAAAAAAAAAAAAAAAAATCGAACCCCACCAAACTACCACCAGTTTCAGTTGCAAATCATGGCATGCATTTAAAATAGACAACTGCAGTACATGTCTAAGACATACATAAGTGAATCAAGCTGAAAAATAATTTTGAATGTACTGAAATTAATCTGAAGGAATGTTTGTACCCATTCCCAAGGAAATACTACGGGGAAGCTACTTCCCTTGGCAATCACTGTATTACCCCCCCCAAAATTTATTTCCACAAAGTATCAACTATTTGTATATTGATTAAAAATAAATCAGACTCTGGAAGGTGGAGGCAAGAGAAACACAATTTAAGCCCAACCTCAAACTTATCAACTTATAATTAAATAAGTAAATAAAATCAGAGCATTCCAGCAATGTAAGCACTCTCCTGACAAGCACGAGGTCATGAGTTTAATCTCCAGTACCAAAAAAAAAAAGCATTCAATTGCATTATAGAATAAATTTTAATGATTCATCATAAAAGCATTAACCAAACAAAATACTATTAATAAAATTTTTAAATAAATTTAAAAACAACAGTGCATAAAACACCATTAAAATGTGTGCATAACTGCAATCATTTTAACATTTCCACATTCCTTTTAAAACACCAGCTTTTAAGTGTTAGAACCACATCAACTTATAGGCAAAAAAGATTGTATCTGAACAAAGCAGACAGCAAGACAACTTATAAAACTTCCTTACAGTTTTACTGGCAGAGAATGGTTTTAAGTGACTTTAAAAAAAAAAAAACCCTCAAAACATACTGAGTTACCTTTTGCTTTTTAAAGTATCCAAAGATTATCCACAACAGTATGTGTACACTTAGGTGCACAGTGTTTACAGGCCATCACAGTCCTCTCTGGTCCATTCAGCTCTGGTACACTTACTAATCTTGGTCGGTTATCATACATTTTGCAAAGACTTGTCAGACATCTCAACACAAGTGAGGTGCATTTTAAACAAGAAAAAAAAAAATCCATGAAAACAAATGAATCATTCAATCCAAGTAGGCATTCATTTTGTGAATTACTGCAACTGCTAGCAACAAGTTCCCTAAATTCAAGCAGCAATACCCATATTTTCATGTAATAAAAATTAGGTGACAACAGTGCAGTAAGTATAATTTCAATTAAATCTGATAGTTGATACATATTTGACTTTTCAAAAAGATTAAAACATCAAACTATACATTTGTTTTGCTCCTTATCTTTTCTTAATACTAATTAGAAATTCAAAACAATATCTAAACATTGAACTGAGAACTACTATTGATATCTCATGTAAAGAAAGAACCTTATACAGAGAATTCAGAAATTATCTTTTAAAACTGGGCATAGAACATTATTTGCCTGGGTTTAGGTTTGTTTCTCTGCTTCTGATGAAGCAAGAGAATCCTTGTTTAAAAACATGCTGCTTTATAAAAGGTAAGTGGTGACATTTCTGTAGAAACCAGCTTGCTTTGTCCTTGTTTACTTATGTAGAAAACCAGAAATTTTCCAGTTACAGGCATAATGATTCATAATTACAGACTCAAAGCGTGCTGATCAGTGTATTGTCCAAAGATTTTTTTTCCTTTCAACAACTTTACAAATCATAAGGAACATAACTATGGGGAGGGGTGTGTCTCATTATTTATTTTTGATATTAATTTGTTTATACTGCATAAGGAATTATCTGAGCTTATCCACAGGGTAACTTTCATAGTTGAAACGAGTTTTAACTATTAAAATTATATACAAGGAAATTAGGGGTGTTGCAGTACTTGGTTGCAAATAACTTGCCATCTGGTGTCGGGTCAGAAAATGCTATTTCATTTGTGCTGAGGAAACAGCCAAACATGAAACAATTCCTAGAAGAAGAAAAGGCATCTTAATAGTAGAATCAACTTAAAATTCTGATTAAACATAAATACAATTTAAGTATCTTTATTAAATCAACATTAATTAAAAATTGGCTTCAATTAAGAGATAAGCATCTAATAATTACTTTGGACACAAATTTATTGTTAAACTTACTATAATCTAAAACAAAATACACAGTTTTCATCACCTTTACAAGTACATCAGCTTTAAAAAGAAAGACCATGTATTTCAACCCTAACTTGTACTTTCCTCAGACTGTGAGTTTGTACTAATGACTGCATCTGAACCTCAGCTGCTGCTCCTGCAGAATAACTAGGAACCATACTGCTACCAGGACTCAAGCAGACACTATCTGTATAGAAGATAGGATTCAGTTTAAAGCTCCTCATATACAGGACAGCTATGGAGTATGTTACCTGTATCTTCAACTCAAATGTATAAGAAAAGATATTTTTCAAATAAATGTTTTATCTTTTCTTGCGGTGTCTCTAAAGTATGGCAGACAGACCAGCAACATTCAGCACCTGAATTGTATTCAGTCCCCATCACACATCAGCTGAATTAGGTTTTTGGCTGTGTCGAGGATTGACCTCGGGCCTTGTGCGTGCCAGGCAAGCACTCTACAGGCAAGCTACATCCTCAGACTTTAGAAATCCAGGCTGGCTTCAAACTTGTGGTCCTCCTGCCTTAGCTTCCCAGATACTGGAATCATGAGCCTGTCCCACCACACCTGGCCTCAATCTACAGTTCAACTACACTCCCAGGTGATCCATATGGGCATGCAAATTTTAAAAATTGGGTTATTGCCTGGTAAAGCCTGGTTAAGTACTGGTATTCCTCACAGCAAATTAATCTATTAATCTCAATATAAAGCATAGGTTGAATACCCCTTCTCTGAAATGTTGGAACAGAAATATTTCAGATTTTAAGAAAATTTAAGAAATTTTCTTTTAAAAAATTAAAAAGAAATCCAAAAGAAGTTTTCTTTTAAAAATGTAATTTAAAAATTTTTTTAAAAGAAATTCTGTGTATGTAAGTTTTACGAGCCTCACTAGTCCAAAAATCTGACATATAAAGTACCCCCAAGTATGACAAAATGTTTTGAATTCTGGAGCATTTAGAATTTTGGATTTCTAGATTAGGTTTACCTATCCTGTATAGAAGAGAGAGAGAGATCTCCTAAGTATCAAAGAAAAACACAGTACAGACTCTAATTTTCCTCACTGAGCCCCTTTATGAGTGATGGACTAGAATTATGGCTCAGGACCAGATTCCCACAGTGCTTTTAAAGTGACTACAATTCAGAAGGTTTGAGTAGTACCACTCAGTGTGGTCGGTGGTTTGTGATCTGCTCTCTGCAGATGTTATGTATAGAATCTCAGAGGATGTGTGCTAAAACTTTTCCTTGTAAACCAGGTGTGGTAGTGCATGCCTGTAATCCCAGAACTTGGGAGGCTGAGCCAAGAAGATTGTTGCAAGTTCGAGACCAGCCTGGGCTATGAAGTGAGCTCAGCGCCAGCTTGAACTGCATAGAGAGACCCTGTCTCAAAAAGACACCCCTCAAAAACCCAACTTTTCCTTATAATTTATATTAAGTAAATTAACAGTCACCCTTGTTTGCCACATTATACAGGGTTGGTTCAAAGTGTATGCACAGAAATTTAAAATAGAGAATCACTAATGTTTTTGTTCAGATATAATTCATATTGCCATAACAATCATCCTTTACAAGCACACAACTGTTTTTTTGGTATATTCACAAAAATTATCCAGCTATCACTCCAAAAAGAAACCCTGTATCTGTTACTCTATTTACCTTTCCCTCAGTTTAGAATTGATTTTCTGTCTCTATAGATTTGTCTGTGCTGGTCTTTTGTTTTTTAATCTAAACAGAATTAAACAACATGGGGTCTTTTCTATTTGCACAATGTTTTCAAGATTTGTTCAGGCTGAAGCAAGTCCAGTCTGGGAACCAGTGCCATGCGCGCTGCCGCCAGACCAGAAACAGCCATACCCAAGCCCCTTCCAGCCTACAGGCTGGCAAACAAGTACCAATCATTCCTCCCACCCCCACCCCGTGCGTAAGCAACCAGCTTATCCAGAGAAACACAGGCTGCGATGATAGCTATGGAGGTGAAATGCAATTGGATGCCTGTGGCGCTTCGGTGTTTGACTAACACTGCAGGTCTAGGGCCAGTGGTCTGATCACAGGTTCACAGGATAGCTCTACAAAGTGTGGCATCTAGTGGGGGGAACTCCCTCAGAGGGTTATAGCCATTGTTGATTCCCTATGGTCTTGTTTTGAAGTTCTGTATCATTTCCATTGTTTTGTTTGGTTGGGTTTTATTCTCTTTTGTTTGATTATGTCAAATCCAATGGCAGGAGCAGCTATTTCAAAGAAGGAAAGATATATTATGGTAGCAATGGATTTACTATTGGCTTGTTTTGAAATCTTTTATTGTATTCATTGTTTTGCTTTTATTATTTCTATTCTGTTGTTGGATTTTTACTATGTCTGAAGCTATCTGCAAGCTATTTTGAAGACATCAAAATGCATTATGGTAACTACTGATGATTTTGTAATATTTTGAAGTCCTGTATCTCTTACATTGGTTTGTTTTGATTGGTTTTATTCTGCTTTAGCCTCTTTAAAATAAAATAAAAAAAGATTTGTTCAGGCTGTAGCACATATCAGTACGTCATCATCCCTATTTATAGCTACTATTCCATTGTTCCTAATGCTGCTATAAACTTGCATGTGTAAATTTTTGTGTGGGCATAGGCCTTCATGTCTCCACATACCTAGGAGCACAATCTCTGAATTAACCTGCCAAACTATTTTAAGGCAGCAAAATCACTTTACATTCCTAGTGGGAAGGCATAGGGATTCAAATTTCCTCCATATCCTCATGGATTTTCAACTCCTGCCCCTTGCTTAATTTATATTCATCCTGGTGAGTGTGAAGTGTGTATGTCACTGGTTTTGGTATGTGATTCCCCTAATAACTACAAATGTTAAACATGTTTTTACGTGCATGTCCACCATGTGCATTTCTTCTTTGAAGAAATGTCTACTGAAATCCTTTGGCTGTTGTTTTTTCTTTCTTGAGATAGGATCCACTATATTGTCTAGGTTGGCTTTAAAGTTGCCAATCTGCTTCAGCCTCCCAAGTAGCTGGGATTACAGGTTGTGCCTCTATGTCTGGCTTCCTTTGCCCATTTTTAAATTGGGTTGTCTTTCTATTGTTGTTTCTATATGCTGGATTTTTAGGCCCTTATTAGATAAAAGATTTGTAAATATTTTCTCCCCTTCTGTGGGTTCTTAATTAATTTTCCTATATTTCTATCAATTACAGTCACTGAAATGCAATGTTCTATGGCTTGAATCTGCTAAAAATCTGGTCTTGTATTTTCTATCATCATCATCATCATCATCATCATCATCATCATCATCATCATCATCATTTTAGGGTTGATAGTGATTGAACCCAGGGCCTTGTGCCTATTAGGCAAGAGCTGTAACATGTCAGCCCACATTTTCTTTTTTTTCCTAATGGTATAGGGCAGTGATAGTGAACCTTTTAGAGCTTTCAATGATATAAACAGTCTGCGGTGGCACACGTGCCATAGGCTCACCACCACTGGCAGAGGGGATTGAACCCAGTAGGCACTGAGTACCTCCCCAGCCTTTTTTATTTTTATTTTCAGATAAAGTGTAGCTATGTTGCTCAGGCTGGCCTTGAATTGTTGATGCTTTTGCCTCAGTCTCTCAAGTAGCTGAGATTACAGGTGTGCCACCATTTAATTTTTCTAGTAATCCATTTTTATTTTATTTTAATAAAAGTGCTGGTAACAAGTTAAAATAGGTCTTTACCCCCCCCCAAAAAAAACTAGCCTGGAATGTTGTACATCTGGCATTTTTCACTATTAGTGCAGGACTTTACCCTGACTTTGACACTTTATAGAGAAGCATCTGGCCAACATCCTTCCCTCTGGCTTATGAATCAAGAGAGGTTCTGGGAAAGCTAAGAAATCAAGGTTCAAGGTTGAGACTCATTTTGTCTTCTTACCTGAGAGTATCAACAAGTCGTCTTGCAATGCGCTTTCTTCTCTTCAGTTTGAAAACCCAGATTCTACTTATCCCACAGACTGCAGGTTCTGGTACATTTGAACATTGCCAGGCTCTAGAACATTCCTTAGAGCCTGAGGACTCTGGGCCAGTAGGCTCAGACAGGACACGGAAGGCCTGCAATGATATACAGAAGTTGCTATAGGTTAAAAAAAAAAAAAAGATGAATTCATGTTTATTTTTTTAATTCCTTACAGAATACCTTAGTATATAGTTAATCACAGGATCACCAAAAGTATTAAAATTCTTTACCATGTCTTGAATTCTTATGTAGTCATATAATGCTCACAAAACACCAATATAGAAATATCCCCCTTCGAGTCCATTCCAACCCATTAAGAAAATTCCTTTTTTGATGAAAAACTTAAAATATCAAACTCTTAAACTTTCCCTAGTACTTCTATTTTGCACTGTATATATGATAACCTAAAAAGCTAATTTAACACTAAAGACGATTATTACTCTTAACAATGAAATCTGTTTAATATCTATTTTCTCTGGTGCTAAGCTTTTTTCACTAGACTACATCCCCAATCCTTTTATTATTTTTTATTTCGAGATGGAGGTCTCGTGAAGTTGGCCCATGTTGGGCTCAAACTCAGAAGCTTCCTCCCTCAGCCACTAAGAGTGTTGGAAACATTGGTGTGCAGCATGCCCAGGTTTTGATATTAAATTTTTAAGAAAACTTTTTATTTTCAAATAATTATACATGCACAAGATGAAAAAACAGAGGGTCTACGTCTCCTTCACCCTGTTTTTGTCATCTTTTGTAATCATACTATGGTATTCTATGGTAATCATTCTATGGTACCAAGAAATTAAAATTGGCATGTGTGTATATAGTTCCACGACATTTTATCATAGAAGTCTGCATTCATGGAGCCACCACCACAATGGATATACAGAATTACTGTACCCCACAAAGGTCTTCCTCTTGCTACCTCTGTAGAGTCCTATTCCACTCCCTGTGAGCCCCGATAATCCCTGATAACTATCAATCTGTTCTCCATCTTTATGACTGTCATTCTTAGAATGTTGTACAAAGAGATTCATAAAACACAGGAACTTTGAGACTTTTTTTCAGTTAGCACAATACCCTCGAGATCCATCCATGTTGTTCACAGATATCTATAACTGCTAAGTAATATTGCATCACACGAGTGTATTACAGTTTGTTTAACCATTCACCTACTAAAGGTCAATTTGTTTCTAGGTTGTGGCTATTACAAATAAAGCTGTATAAACATTTACATATGGACTTGATGTGGAAATATTTTCATTCATTTTTCTGTAATAAATGTCCAGGAATATGACTGCTGAGTCATAAGTATAAACATATGTTCAGATTTTTTGGAAACTACCAAACTTTTTCCAGAGTAGTTATAACATTTCCTATTTCTACTACAATAAGCAAGAGATCTAGTTTCCAAATATGCCAGCATTTGGTCTTTTCTTTTTCATTTTTTATTATACATGTGTTTTTTTTTTTCTTTTTTTTTTTGAGGCAGGGTTTTGCTATGCAGTTCAGGCTGGCCTTGAACTCACTTTGTAGCCCAGGCTGGCCTCAAACTCAGAGAGATCCTCCTCTCTCAGCTTTCCAAGTACTGGGAATACAGGTGTGTGCCACCATGCCTGGCCATACCTGTTCTGATAGAAGTGCATAAAGAAAACTTGGCTTTAGAACTGAGAATGGGTAGAAGATGTATCAGTTAGTTGACTATATGTGCCTATTACCATTACATAAGCAGTGCGACTCTTTAAGATCAAAGACAGGAAAAAAAAAAAGATCAAAGACAGAAAAGGCTTTAAGACAAGGTCTCACTATGTAGCCCAGGCTGGCCTCAAACTCATGGCAATCCTCCTGCCTCAGCCTCCAAAGTGCTGGAATTACAGGTGCATGCCACCAGTCCTGGCTCAGAAAAGGCCTTATTAACAGATAATATAAAAGAGGCCAATAGTATCCTCTAAAACATAAACGTGTGTGGGTCACAATGGAATAAAAGTACAGAGCTCTTGTACACCATTCAATTTGTCATTTGCTTAAAGAAGACTAGAAAAAGTTATTTTTGGAAGCCTCATGCTAAACACAAAGCAAAACTCCATCCTAAACATACAAAAGGCGAAGAGAAAAGAACCAAAGCATACTACTACAGAGCACTGATCATAAAGGAAGATGGCAAGAGAAGAAGAAAGAAACAAAGGGTCCAGAAAATAATTAACAGAATATCCTGGTCTAATTATTTTATATGTAAGGGATCAAAATTTGCCAATCAATAGACAGTGGATAAAGGAAAAAACCAGACCCATCTATATGCTGTCTACTTTCAAACTCATTTTACAAGGCCAGGATTAACCTAGTAGTAAGGGCAGACAAGGACACTATACAAAAATAAAATTGCATGCCAGTATCCCTGATAAACACAGAAGCAAAAGTTGTAAAAATACACATTAAACTTAATAGCACATTAAAAGGACCATTCTCTATGATCAAGTGGAATTCATCCCTGGGATATAAGAATGGTTTGAAATACACAAAGCAATAAATGTGATATATGACATTATAAGAATGACAGACTAAACATATATAAGGAATTCAATTCAATAGCAAGAAAACAACCTGATTAGAAAAAAGGACAAGGACCTAACTACACATTCTCAAAAGAAGACAAATAGCCAACAAGACAATAGCCACATTATAACCATGAAGAAAATACACCTTAGAACCACCATAAAATAGCACCTTACACCTGTTAGAATACTTATAAAACAGACAAAAGACATCAAATACTAGCTAAGATGTAGTGAAAAGGGAAACCTTACACAGTACACTGCTGTTAGGAATGTAGATTAGTAGAATCCCAATGCAAAACAGGATGAAGTTCTCTCAAAAAATTGAAGGACTATCATATGATCCTGTAATTCCATTTCTAGGTACAGGTCAAAGGATATAAAAGGAAAAAAGTCGAATAGCTGTCTGCCTTCTTGGGTTCACTGCAGCATTACACACAACAGCCAAGACACAGAATCAACCTAAGTGTTCATTAATGAACGAATGGAGAAAGATGTGATGTATATGCATACACTAGAACACTATTTAGCTATAAAATAAGATGAAATCCTATCATTTATGACAACATGACAAATCTTTAGGTCATTACACTGAGCAAAATCAGTCGGGGACATAAAGACAGACACTGCATGATCTAACTTAAACGTAGAATCTAAAAAGCTGAACTTAAAGAAGTAGACAGAGGATGGAGGTACTGGGAGAATGCTGACAAAAGGGTACAACATTTCACCTAGGATAAGTTCTGGAGATTTGAAAACTGCTAAGATCGTAGATGTTAAATATTCTCATCACAAAAAATAAGTGAGGTGATGAACATGTTAATTGGCCTGATTTAGGAATTTCTAATCAAGTTGTACCTTGTAACATACATAATTTCACTTGTCAGTGACACCTTAATAAAACTGGTCATGAGAAAGAAAAACTAAAGTGAGCACTTTTACTGCTGATACAAACCAGATGCTTTTCTAACTTCTAATAACAGAGACAATGTTCACCAGATCATTGCTAATTAGTACCTAGCTTTTAATTAAGGGATAAGTAGTCATTATCTATATAAACAGACTACTGCTTACAGATCCGCTTATTTAAAATTGTAGTTTATACATTTCTAGGTATAGAAATGGCTACCTGTAGGTGAAATGATTAGATGAATGTACAACTGACTTACTCTGCTTATAAAAGCAAGATATCAAATGTGAATAAATGACTTCATTATCCACATAGGCAGAGACTTTATTGGAAAAGTCATTAATGGTACCAGTCTTAAATGTTTTAGACTTATTCCAACTATTTTGCGCACAAATTATGCTAGTAATTTAAGAAACATATAACATACCTGTTTGATAGGCTCTGCAGTTAAACACCCAACCACTCTCTTATCATCAGAAACAAAGAGGAAAGTTTTGGCTTTTTCTGGACATCTGGGAACAACTTGCTGGAAGCCCAATTCATAATCAACAAGTTCTTGGACATCTGTTACCTAATGATGTTAAAAACCAAAAGGTTAATTTGTTTTAAAAAGCTCTATACAAATAATATATATTTGTTCATTTAAAGTGTATGATTACTATCATTCTAGCCACTTTTATCTCTATTACCATCCACAAAATTATTTCACTACTGATGCACATATCTGGTATTTCAGGAACAGGGATTTAAGAACCTATAAGGGTACTTTTAGTAAAAGTTCATGTTTTAGCAGAATCCAGGGCTTCTTGGCTAAGATAAACAGTAGGAAGGCCTAAAACATTCATTTTATTTACTCATGTTGGTTAAATATTCAATCCAAGGGAAAAAGTAAAAAAGAACACAAAAGAAAATCCAACCCAAGGATTACAGGTAACATCAACATGAAAAACAGATGAAGGGCCATCATTTTCTCAACACTGAAAAGATCTTTTTTTTTTTCTGCCGAGACAAAGTCTCATTACGTAGCCCAGGCTGGCCTCAAACTCGTGGTAATCCTACTACTTCAGCCTTTTGAGTGCCAGGATCCTAAGTATGTGCTACAATACTCAGCTGAAAAGTTCAGTTTTTATCTTTTACAAGTGGAAGATAAAGGTAAAAGAGAAGCTGTAGTGCCTTATGTGGTTTCCCTATTCTCCAAATGACACTCTTTTGTCTTGGGATTCAAAGTTTGGTCTGGTACCAACTGTTTTGGAAGTCTTCCATGACTGCGCACCAAAATGGCTTGTCTCTTAGCAAAGAGGTTTGCATTTCCACACAGGTCAATTTCTTCGGGGTGAGGGGAGAATAAAGATTAAAAAGATAACGTCCCACACCTTTCTGGTAGCGTAACTTGGATCACGTGGCAGGACTAACAGAATCTTTCCATCCCAAAACTCTGCCACTACTCGTTCTCTTTTCCAACTCTGCCAAAGGAAAAAAGGTTTGATTTGTAAAGACAAAACAAACTAAAAAACATATTAAATAATTTGATCTGGGGAGAAGCAAAGTCAAACAATGATATAAAAAAATGAAACCCAATTAAAATATGGTAAAACAAATAAAAGATGCTTAAAACAAGTGCTCTCAAGGGGTTATCAGATGGAAGACATGTATGTACGTATTCCATCATAAACAAAGCAAAGTCAACTAAGAACTCTCTGTCAGATCTTAGAGAAAGAAGTGGTGAATTATTCAGGGTGGGTAGTAGGCTAAGCTGAGTTGCAGGGAAGGTTTACCTACCAGGCCCAGTGAGGTGGCTCACACCTGTAATCCCAGCTGCACAGCAGACTGCGATAGGGCAATCCCAGTGACACAAAAACAGACTACTGGTGCAGAACGGAGTCCATTAACAAACCGTCCATATATGGGACTATAGTATACACTGAAAGAGGCACTGACACTCAGTGAACAGCAGCCACTGAAGCAGCAATGCTGAGACACCTGGCCAATCTTTAGAAGAAACAAAGCTACACCTCCCTGGGGGAATGCCATGCCTCGAAAAGATTCCTAATGGATTGCAGATCTAAATATAACATCTGTATCCAAAAAAGTATGTTAAGAAAATAAAAGAAAAACTGTTTTTTGAGAATGATATTCTTGACTTAAACGCAGAGGTCACAAATTAAAAAATTTTATGTGGCAGCATATCACATAAAAAGGATAAAAATGGGCTGGAACT